>ML849362.1:32993-43520 GCA_009831015.1 Picea engelmannii
TGAGTTGTGTTTTCTACCTAAGTGTGTAATTTTTCTAGTGTTTCCTCCTTTTGTAGACTCGATCATAGGTTTTTCCTCTCAACTTGTAGTTTTTTTCTTTTGTCTTCACCCATATGATAGACCTATTTTTCATGGATTGGCCACCTAATAAATATCGGCCCTAGATTTTCTGTCTCCTCTAAGGTCGACTGCTTCCCTCCTTACCTCTGTCACTGACCATTTGATTTCCTAAGATTTCAACCAGTCGCCCAAGTATTTATTTACATAGGCCACAGTCATGAGCACAAAGTGAAACACTTAGAGCGATCTGATATGGACTCAAATCAAGTGAGTGAGAAAGATCAACTTTCAATGATGGAGATCCACCAAGAAGATTGGATCGACGACCATCGGGTGATCGGGATCATAGAGTTACACGAAGTTTAGCATCAGACAGAGTTATGAAATCACGTGGCCATCCTAGTTGTCAATCCTAGGAAGGACACATGGTGCAAGGTTAGCATTTCGCTGACTCGTAGAATGGAGCGTTCAAAGGGAAAAGTCACGAGGACTCACAAAATGATCTGGGTGATTCTTTTCAGAAGGACACGTGGCACATGATTTGCACCATAGAGAAAGTATTTTTGGGAAGGCTGAGGTGAGAAGTCTCTATGGTCTGAGGTCCTGAAATGTCGATATGATCTGAGCCATCCAATGCATAGACACGCATGTCACCCAATCCGAGCGATTGTGATTTCGTGACTCATAAATTTCAGCATGGAATACAGTGTGAACTTGTGAAACACGAAATCCCAAAACACCTGGGAATTAGGCCCATGATCATAGCCCAGGGGCATATGGAAAGTGTGACCGAAAGAAAGGTAGGTTCCTGATTGAGCGACAAGGGGATAAAGTTGTTCAAGGTGATTATCATGGTTGTCAAATACAAATGAGGCCCAACCGTCGATCTAGATAGGTCATTTCACGGGATCGAGCATCGGAATATTTGAAATCAAGGGGAGTGGAAACTATCGAAATGCAAAATATCGATATTTCATATCGATAATCATGAGGTTACGGCTCGCAGTGGCATGGGGCAAGAGAATGGAGCCATGCAAAAAAATCAGAGTGCTCGTCTTGATCTCAATAGAATATCTGCATGGTTTCAAGATTTCGAGGTCAATTGGAAGGAGTCGTGGGCACCGCTTGGAAAATTCATGGGTGTTAGGTTCCATCCCAATATCGATGCAAGTAGTTAATGGAAATGGGGGAGGTTTTTGAAACCTCATCTCACCCCATAAATGGAAAGCATGGACAGACGGTCATGTAGGCATACTGTCAGCTGAAAGTTCCCCTGTCAGTGGATTCTCCTGCAAATCCCATACTGATTTGAGATCACGTCAGATAGAAGAATACAAGTGCAGACTGATAGAAGAAGACGCAGATGCAAATATTTGATAGTAGTGGCCAATTCACATTCCTGGTGGTGGCAACTGTTCTAGGTATCAATACTCAGTTTTGATATTTTGTTATGGTCGATGGTTGAGATAAGCTCTCGTATTGTAAAGTTTTAATGAAACTTTGGTTCTTCTAGTTATGTATATGTATTTGAGACTTCTTGTTTAATGTAATTCAACTTCTTTTCATATCTCTATGAATGACTTTGTTATAACACTCGCGCATGGAGGATCCAATCGAGGGTAGTTGTGTTCTTGTGATGTAGGTTTGATCATAATGACACTACAACCAGTTTTAATCAGTTTTTGTTGCATCCTTTCCCTCCAATGCTGAATGAATTGGGCATGGATGATCCAACTGGGTTGTTGTCATTGAATTGTGATGTATGTTTGATTTTAGTTCAGTGATAATTTCATTTAGTCCCCTGAAACTTTGAACCAAGAGGATCTTGCCTTCTGAGTTTTTCCTCCTTAGGTTGCTGGAAGACTGGATCTCCATAGAAAACCTCTTCATTTTCCTCAAGTTCTTCCCCCTACTCACCCTTATTACAACTTTACAACTAAATTTATATTGAGACCTCACTTTCCTATGCATTCGAGCCCAATTTTCTGAGTTAAAGCGATATAATCTTGAGACTACATCCATTAGACCACCCTTTAAAACTATTCACTGTGACATACAGACTAGTGGGTATTGGGATTACCTCTGCAGTAGTCCAGAGGTGACTTCTAGTGCTAACACACACCTATGATGAATGGTTAATATGCATATGTTAGATCTGTTAAATGGTTTCATGCATATGATGAAATGGTTAAATGAATATGTCATAGATCATAGTATGATATGGTTTTGTGCACAAAATATATGAATGAATGTTAAGTAAACAGTAAGGATTGAATGCCTCATATTCCCCCATGACTGTGGAAACTTGGTTCTCGAAATCCCCATAGGTACCTCGGGTGAGACTTCACCTATTTGTGGGTGATTCCGAAAGAGTTGGTATCTTGGGATTTGTTGGTGAATTAAGTTTTAACCTCGGGTCGGCCCACTACCTGCCAAAAAATGGTTTCATTGATGGGACTAGGATTTGCGAGTGAGGGGGATGTGGAGGATTACTAAGTAGGAGATAGAAGAATGGTGGAATACTAAGGAGATTGATTGTGTTGTATATCATAATCATAATCTAAGGATCAACACAAAAAAATGGTTACAAAGGTATTTTTTTACAGGTTTACATGAAAAATTCTTTGTTGAATTTCTGAATGTACTAGTAGAGTGGATCTAGAGATTTATTGAATAGATCAGAAGATATCGAACTATAGTTCCAAGGAATTGGGTTCCTGAATTGATTAGAAAAGTTAATTCTATAAGAAATAAGATATCACGTGCAGTTGACTACTGGTTGGATAGTGTGTTGGGAGGTTACATTACTGAATTTGTCATAGATTGTACTAATTAATATAGTGATACTTAAAGATAATTCTTCAAGGGACTGCATGGAAGATGCATAAAGTCAATATCTATGTAGATTAATATGTTGTTGTGTGACAAAGGAGTGATGACAATGGAATCTGATTGCTAAAAACCTTCGTGCACATAGGTGAATTAGAGGCTGACCAGGGAATGATCTGAGCATAGAAAGGGATGAAAAGAAAGAATGAGGAATATATGGGTTGAGGATGTTGAGTGAGGAATATCATGTGACAAATGAAGAAATTAGATTATTGCACAGTGGTAAGAGATTTAGACCAAATAAGAAAAAGACTATGCATGAGAGAGAAGGGTAACACAGTGAGATCTAGGAAAGAGATACTCATGCAATATTCCATATCGAAGGGAGACTATACATGGAATAAAATATATGTCAGTTCATTCTAGTAGAAGAATATCCCACTCATATAGGAATCTGCGTTGAACCCATGACCCCATGTGCAACGCCAAGAACTAAGGTAAGATCAAAAGTTTTGTCAATTGTATTTAGTTGAGGAAGTAAATATAGTAGTAGAAGTAATCAATTGTAGTCAGCGGATGAAGTAAAAAGTATAGTAGAAGTAATCAAAGTAGTGGAATTAGTGCATTGATTCAAAATCAGTTAGTGTTGTCAGGAAAGAATATTACACAAAAAACAATGGTGAGAGTACATCCCACCTTAGGGATGCCTCTCTTTTGAGAGGTCGGTTCAAAAGATATAGAACAACATATGTTCATTTGTCACATGATATGGACTGTGAAGAACATCCAGGATGATGATGTGAATATTGCATGGTTGGAAACAACCTTCGGAGATCACACACTATAAAGGTATATGAAATATTATAATACTACACTTGTTTGCTAGACATGAACATTGGCAGAGGTAAGACAAGCTTTGCAAAAATAATTCCAGAAGCCTAAGTCTCAGTCGTAGTGCATCACAGAGCTGAAGGAGATTAAGAAAATAGTAAATGAATCAGTATGGGACTATGATAAAAGGTTTAATATACTGAAATACCGGCTAACATTCTAGATTCTAAATGAACATCACAGAGAATGGTTTATTGCAGGTTTGTTGCCTCATATACGCTTCCCTTTGATGCAAAATAATATTGCGACGTAGTCGGAAGCTAAGGAAATTGTAATGAAATTGGAAGCATCCCCTATAGGAGAGAATAATGCGAGGATGGCTCAAGTCTAGTCTCATTTGGCCACACTGACTATTAAGTTACAAGAAATTACGAAAGGAAAAGAGAAGTGTGAGGGAGTCCAGTGTATCACCTATAAAATAGACGGCCATCATAAAGATGAGTGTCCAACATTCCTGCAATACTTGAATATAGGAGCCCCAAATACGTTAGGGTTACGATGTGAAATTTACAAGATGGTGGGTCACCACCCTCATAATTTTCCATTGATGCAGATATACCATAGCACTACGAGGAATTCATTTTTTGTAATCTTTGTAAGTCCATCAAACACGACAAGAAGGATTGTTGTGCGTTGGACATAATGAGAGAGCACACGATAGATTCTTATAGATTTCAAGGTGAAGAAGTAGAAGGAGGAGCCTCATAGTTTAATACTCATAGAGGATGTTATAATCAAGGAGGAAGAGGAGGCTTCATATGTCAAGGAATATGAATCTTTGGTTGAGTAAGAGGACTTATGATATGTTACAATTTTAGTCATCCTATACATTTAGCGCGTGACTACTCAAATCCATGCACGACATGTACGTATCTCAAAGCACTAGACCATGTCATGAAGGATTTCCCACAGTTGATCACGAATTGGAAATAAAAGAGGAACACAAATGTACAGATGATATAAGTAGAGGCACATGAAAAACAACCTAAGATAGTAGCAATTACACATGGAGGAATGAGAACTAGAGTGGATGTGATGGATCAAGGGAATAGAATTCACTAGTGGGTAAGGAAAACAGTAGAGCCATTACCATGGCTTGATCCAAGGAAAGAGAAGGAGACCTACCAGCAAGAGAAAAAAGAGTTGATGGGAGTATAATGGATAACATCAACTTCGACTGTTCCACCCTTGTATGATAGACCACCGATGTTTGATATGCCTCCAGTATATGACCATTCAAAAAAGCAAGTTGAAAAGGTAAGCACTTTGCAAATTTTCTTAAGAAGTTTTTTAGAGTTAATGAAAGATGAATCTATGTTGAGTATTTTGCACATAATTATTCACCATTATTCCCAAGAGAAAGAGAAACTTTTCTCACACAGAGAAATTAACCAGGCGAATAGTAAGAAGTGAACAAATAGGGAGTTTCGTCTTAATGCATAGATAGGAGCTTAGGAAATGAACAATATAATTTTGGATCTGGGGTTCGATGTAAATGTTATCCTAAGACAAAATTGGGATAAGATGGTCTAGAGAAAGATGATTTTCTCTCCTATCCAATTGAGAGTAGTGAACCAACATAAGATCATTAAGGAAAGTAATGAATGCTAAGGCAAGTGGATTAGAATGTAATTTTGGGTGCGAATGACTTTATAAACAACTGGAAATTAGGGGATGAAAGTAGTCGAAGGTTTGAACGAGAAAAAAATATTGTCATTTACATTTCCATAGAAAGAAGTGAAATAAGAGAGAAAAGAGACAAGTGAATGGAGAACAGATCCAAAGAAGTTAGTTTCATATAAGAGTTAGAGAGAACAATGGCACACCCAAGGCAACAATGACAACAACATCGACACCAAATAAATAGCATTGTAAGCCACTAGTAGTACCACTACAAGTAGAGACTTCATGAGCATCATCATGAGAGATGAGTTCTACCAATTTCCAAAAGGAGTACATACTACCAAGGAAGCCATAAGAGAAGTTGGTCCACTTACATAAGGAATCAAAGTATCTTCTCGTGGAGCCAGAAATTCCACTAGGATTAATAGTCAAAGGAGACATGTTAGTTGTAGTGTCGAGTCTAAAGTTTGCATATCATGACTTGTTAGATGAGAAGAAGTTCCCATAATTAGCCTCGAAAAAATATTTGAGGAAATTCATCAATCCATAGATGTCATTTATCAGAGTTGAGCCAAAGACATGGGAAGAAGGATTGGAAAAAACATGAATCATGAACCTGTTACAGATCCCGCATTTTGGTAGGATCAATGAAATAAAAACATGTGTGAAGATGTTGTTAAGTTGTGTTCATGGAGGATACCTATGGTTAGACATACCCATGTCTATCGATACAAAGATGATCATGTGGATCACAAGTTTTCCCACGTCATGAGAGGACCCATCGATATTTTTTACAGAAAAGTCAAATGAAAAAGTGTTATTGGAGAAGATGAAGGACAAGTTTGGTACATTCAGAGCAAGATGCAAACTCAACGTATAAAGAATCAATGATGACTGCGTCAAGTTTGAAATGCAAGTGTTATATCTAAAATTGTTGAGAAAGTGTTGCGGATATCAATTTCCAGCAGGAGTGATAACAACGGAAAAAAATGTGTCGAAGGCATGCAGATGAGTTAGGCAACGTTCCTAGGTAACTAATTCCAGATAGACTGTAGAGCAGCGTAAGATAGAGTTATGGAGATTCACTACACATGGTTGTTGATATTAATAGCATTAGTGGCTTGGAGGGAGCCAGAAGACTCAAATATTTTATCAACAACAAATAATACATGCTTAGCAGCAAGGTACGTGAACTTGTAGCATACTGCGCATAAGGAGAGACAACTCGACAACAATATTCACTTCTACATCTATAATGAATCCATTAGGGAAATCATTCATAGGACACTGTGCATACAACCATAGGTGGTATAAGCATACAATTCAATTTCATGATTTAAGTCAGGGCGCCATCTCATGTATATCCAAGCGAAAAAGGATCCAAGTCAGGAATGGTCGCCTACACGATACCAGGTAAATGAGGAAGAGATGGGACACAAAATGGAATATTGGGATGATGATTGGAATATCCCACTGAAAAATACATAGATAGAGAAACCAACGAAACCAATCCCCAAGGTAGAAGAAATATATGATGAATAAAAAGAAGAACGGGACAACGAAGGAAATGGCGTAGGTGGAAAAACACAAAAGATAGCACTGCACACGGGAGAGAAGAGAAAATAAGTGAACATAGGGAAATCATTCCCACAACAAAATAAAATGAAAGTTGAAAGGGAACCAACCATTCAAGCCCTCATAGAAGATGATTTGGAAAAAATTCCAGACCAAGTTGAGGAAGCAACAAATGAGGCTTTTGAGTGTGCATAAAAACAAAAAGAAGAAAGGCATTTTGATATGCAAGAACAAATTTCTGTGTTCCGACAAGTTTTGGAGACCACAATATTTTCACTAGTACAAACAGGAAAACAAGTGCAAGTAGAGAATATACCACAGATAACTGAGGTAAAAAAATGACATCTATCATATCAGGATAAAGATGGGTAATGAAGATAGCGATCGGATCCTTAGAGTTCCCCACAGTAGAGTTGAAAGAGAAAACCAAGGAACTAAGTCATATTGACATAGTGTTATCTAAGTTACTAGTTGAAGTCTTATATCTATTACAGATGAGTGTGACATAGGAACTTCAATTTCATGCAATGTAAACCTCGATGGCGTTGACAAAGGCAGTCATATATAAAGATATGTTGCAAGAATAATATGACCAACTTAGGTTGGAATGGGATGAATCTATGAAACAGGCAGAGAGAGTGAAACAAGTTTTCCATGGGGTGTATAATATTATTCCATAAGTACCTAAGGAGGAAGATGCCCCATTGGAGGAACATGTGACAAATTCGATCGAAGCCAGTCAGGGATTCCACACTAAGATAAAAACCTTAGAAGCATGATAGATACTAGGCACTCCCTGGGAGGAAAGGGAGCAAAGAAATAAGATGGAAACCACAAATTTAGAGAATATCAAAAGCCTAGAAGTAGAATGTGCAAAAATGTATGCAGAAATAACGAGAGCTTGGAGGTAGCTCAATGAAGATGTGGATTTGTGCGTGATTGGAAATAAGTTACAAGAGGTGTAGGATAAGGTGTAGAAGTTTAAAGAAGTAATGAGTACATTACCACCGGTAGAGATGGTAATAGTAATGGAAAAAAACTGAAAGATATACTCAAAACTGAATCAACTAAGGGTGGAGTAGCATGATCACGCATAAAATATCGAGACCTTGCAGGAAGAATCCTACAAGGTGGTAGAAGAATTAGTAGCTACCCAAGGTATAGTCAAGTAGATAGTCGAGGAAAATGTTGAAAAAGTGAAGAGTCGTATCACTGCAAAGATGGTCGAGGAAATTGTCTAGCATGAAACCGAAGTCAAAGAAAAAGTTGCAATAGTCAGAGATACATTACAGAAGTTTTTGGAAACATGGAAGCATACATGAAGTAGCTCAGGATGAGCCATATGTGAGTGTTGGGGGCCTGTTGGAGCAAGATATTTTGGATAATTTTTGGTAATCGCGCATAAGAGAATCACGCCACATTTTGGTAAAGGAGCAGTGCATGCAGAAATTAGTTAGCACATTTAAAGGAGTTAATGCACAAGAGGAGGAAGTTAATTAGGAATTTTGGGACATTTTGTCCACACTTTAATGGGCTAAGCCCCATTTTAAAACTATAAATATGTAATAGGTTTTGAGTAGAGAGAAGCTAGAAGAGATTGGAGGGGTTGGCTGGTGATTGGTATTGATGACTATTTGATTGCGTTTTTTAGTATGCGTGGAGTTGAATATCAATAGAGAAGTATGTGTGCACTACAACATTGAATGACTTGGGAAAGTTTGGGTTTTTACTGAATATTTATGTATGACCGTAGTGCGCATGAATGTAATGTATATTATGAATGAATGAATAAGAAGCCAGTCATTTTGGACATAACCCAATTTGGGGTGAACCATGTTAATCCTTGTGTTCTAATGTGCATGTTATTATGATGTGTTTGCTTTGTTTTTAATGTTCACCTATGATGAATGGTTAATATGCATATGTTAGATCTATTAAATGGTTTTACACATATGATGAAATGGATAAATGAATCAGTCATAGATCATATTACTAATAGGGTTTCATGCATAGAACATAAGAATGAATGTTAAGTAAACAATAAGGAATGAATGCCTCATATTCCCCCATGACTGTGGAAACTTGGTTCCTACAGTCCCCATAGGTACCATGGGTGAGACTTCACCTTCTTGTGGGTGATGCTCAAAAGGCCAATATCTTTGGATTTGTTGGTGAATTAATGTTTAAACCCAAGTTTATCCACTTCATGCCAACAACCATGTGGTGAGTGCACCCAGAGTCGAATACTCATTTGTTTTGTGTAAAATGAGACAGTAAGGTCTGAGAAGTCCCAACTTGGAAGGTGGAATTATTAGTGGGTCGACGTACAATGGATATGTTTCCTTCAAGGAATTTAACCTTCTCCTATAAAATTTCTCTCTTATTATAGTAGGTTTTCTCCACATGTCAATTATTTCCACAGTGCTGACATGCATTCTTCTTTCGACTTCGTTGTGCTGCATTTTCCTATATCTAAGGTTTATGGTCATGGTATGCATGTTTCTGTGTAGATGCATCAAACTGTACTCTATCCCAAGGATCCATCTTGAAATTTCCCTTGAGAAACTAGGCCTAGTGTTTACCACCAATATTTCCTTCTACAATCAATCTATGTTGATTAGTAATCAAAAGACCACAGAAAGCTTCAAAGGTGTAATCCTTACTATATTCCTTGCATGCTTTCCAATTGGTGTAGAAAGTCAATAGGAACACGTCGAATGGTGTTCTTAAGTTCATCAGGACTAGATCAATGAGTTTTTCATCCTTATTTTGATAGTTCTTTACACATCCACCCATCTTCAACTAGATTTCCTTTACACACACCAAATATTCCTCCATTCTATCTAAGGAACAAGGATTGAGAGAGAACAATTCTTTCTCCAACTACACGACGTTGCTTTCATCGACTTGGTCAAACATTGACCTCAAATTCTTCTTGAATTGATGAGGAAAATATATTCCACTGAGGTGAAAATGAATATCCCACGAGATGTGGGTTGCGATGACCCCTACAACCTCATCCTTCTTGCCATCAACAATGAACTTTTCATTATCATCTATTGGATCTAGAATTGTAACCTTCGTATACTGCCATAGTCCTTTTATATTTAGTAGGGTTTCCATATATGGTTCCCATACTTCATAATTTGATCCATTCATAACAATAGGATCAATCTATGAATCTATCTTCAATATCTATATAGAATGGTATGTTTCAATAAGTTCCAATCAGCAAACCACCGGCCCAAAGTCAATCATACAACAGATTCAACTCAACAATATTTGCAGATAATAGGTTGAGGTTTAAAACATTGAATCTGATATTATGTTGGGGAATAAGGTGGAAAACGACATGAAATAGAGGACATAGTACTATAGATAATCAAAGAGGAACAAAATTTCAAAGATAATAAAGTGGTGTCTAAATACACTATTAAAACACTTGAGAAAAGCGCACTATGATCTGAGCATCATAGTGCATGTTGTACATATTGATCTACATGATCTATTGCACAATATCTTATGTTGATAATGACCTAAGGGATATGA
>ML849363.1:0-22843 GCA_009831015.1 Picea engelmannii
GGGCTTTGGCTCTTGGAGATTTCATGTACCACTGTTGGAACTTTAATGAGAAGAAGCATTTTTGGCCAAGCTATTTTATGGGGAACTTGGATTCTTGTTTTGCACTTGTTGTGGATTTTTCTACTATCGTTTGCTCAGCAGTAGGGTTGTGTAAGAATGTATCTCAGATTGTAGACTATCCTTATGTGTGGCTACTGCATTTTAATTTATGTTCTTCAGGAAATATTTGTTTGAATCTATGAACATAGGAATGCAAATGATTCTTTCAATGCTAGACTATTATGGGTTTGTAGTTATTTACCCATATTTTTGTCATTGTTCTGTCTGAATTTTTTCCCAAGATATTGTCAGGAACATCTATGGTTATTTGTTTGATTTACGGTTACCTTTAATTTCGTCTAGATGCTTGAATTTGCATCTTAGGTTAGTTTAATTTCACTCTTTATCTTAGAAACCATCGTTGGTGGATTGGGCCATAACCGATAAACCCTAAAACTGGTAATGGTTTTCGAGCCAAAATCTGGATGGGTTCCCTATGCCAAACGATGTGAGGTCCGATTGAGACTTCTCACAAAGGGAAACACATGATGTTGATCAAGGTCACACATACCACGTCAACAATTGGCAGAGATTTGAAAATATGGGAGAGGTTTATCTTCAAATAAACTAGAGTTGGTGGGACAACCATATTTGCCAAGTGACTAAGAAGGGAAATAACCTAAAAGGATTCAACTCTCTTTTTATAAACCATTATTGGAAATTCATATCCACGGTCTCTTTATGCCAAAAATTCTGAAACCCCAATGAAGTTTTCAAATCCTTCCACACCTGCATAGAGAATGGATAAGACAATAAAATGTGAGTAGTAGTCTCCCCATTTGCTTTATACAATGAACAACTTCAAGGGCCAATATTTCTCCTCTTTTGAAGCATTTTCAAAGACAATACTCTAGTATTCAGAATCACTCACAAGAATAGTATACTCTTAGGTGGAGCCTTAACCTTCCATAATTTTTACCACCACCATCTGATATTTGTCAGGCCAATGGATTGCAAATATAGATAGTCGATATTTGCAGCGTAATCACCCCCAGTATTGTTCATTGCCCATACTAAATCGCTAAGATCCCCACTCAACCTTATATGGGATCTTCTAAGTTCATTTATAAAGGAATCTCATCCTTCACTCATCTCATCATTCATCCCTAATTCTTGAGATGACAACCAGCCTTGGGACTATAGGGTAGTTTCAATTGGATTTTTTACCATATTTAGTGTGCACCTCCCCAACTCTTGCAAAGTTAAGATCATATTTTCAACAAGAAAGACCTCTCGGCCACATCACATGACAACATCAGTCCCTATCCTCACTTGTGCCCCATTACCAACCCTCCATGCCAAGTACTTACCAATCATAGGGAAGGATAACATCATAGCTTTCCATTGATTTGACAAATTCTAAATACTTTCCCTCTCCATTCTTACCCAATCCAAGAGTGAATTTAGTGAAATGTATTTTTGTATGATGACCCTCCTCCAAATATTGTCTTTTGTAAGTAAATTCCACAAGGAATTTGCAACTAATGATCAACCCAAAAAATGAATATCTTTGAGCCCCCAATCCCCCTAATATTTATCTATAGCTATTAACTTCCATATAGCTAGGTGGGATCCCTTCTACCCACTACTTCATTTCCATAAAAATTTAAAACAACATTTCCTTATCCTTTCCAAAAACCCCTTTGAGATGTGGGCTAAAGTGTGCCAGAAGACTAGAATTGCCTCTAATATAGATTTTACAAGAAGTAGCATGCCCCTTGGAAAGCCACCTATTACACTAGAAATAAATGTGATTTTATATCCTTGTTAAAAGCCATCCCCAATAAGCTTTAAAATAATTGTTGGGTTTTAGAGTGAAACCAAGCTATTTTACCCCTTGATTAATATCAAGATGTTGAAAGAAAATATTCTTTCCATCCTAGTATTATGAGTGTCATCCAAACCAAGTGTGAACAAAGCATATTTATTATCAATAATATCCATACCATTAGCAACACAATAGAGTTTTAAAATACCCTTGAAAACCTAGCCTTCAACATCATTACAAAAATAGAAAAGAATTACATCATCAACAAAAAGAATATGTGTTAATGATTCACTCCTCCCCACGTTAATGCCTATAATATCCCCAATTCTAATCCCCGCAAGTATAATGTAATTGTGCAAATATTAATTAGTATGGTGTGCTGATATGTTTGGGAAAGATAGCCCATATGAATTGATGTGGCCAAGTTCCAAGTTGTGTAACATGTACATTAAAATAATTAACAAATATAAATCATTGGTTGTGTTAAGAGCAGGACAGTAATGACAAGGGCCTATGATTCCACAAGAGGGGCGCTAAAGAGGGGTCCATGGGGTCACCCATTTATATTAATTCATCCATTTCCTTATAAATTTTATTCACTTAGAAATATCAAAAGAGGTATTAAAGTGATGTAAGAGTAATAGGTGGGAAAGGTCAACTCACCAATTTATGACAGCATGGGCTAAGTACAACCACTTTTGGGGAAATGTGTGAGTCAATATTGCATAAGAATAAAAGAAAATTCGAGTTCATTCTTGAGGCAGTTTTTCATGTTGATTTTAGAGAGCAAAAGGAGGGTTGAGTGTTGGAAAAAGAGAACAAACCATGCTATGTTTAAGGATAGCCATTGTTGGGATGAGTTGTATGCTAAAAATGAGGTTGTGGACCTATTATGAAGGCTACATGCCTGCAAATGACATTTATTGTTGACGAAATGGATCAAGAGCCTTAAGAAGGCTATTGTGAGCACTCATGGAGTAGTTGAGAGTTCCTGGAATCCCCAATTGTGAGATTCCTAGCCAACCAAGTGCATTGGAGCCTTGGAGGGAAGTGAGAAGGTTTGAGGGATTGTGTGGAGTGAAGGGGGATCCCATTCTTTGGGTTTTTCAAATTGAGGGGAAGAGAGCTAGTGGATGGGAACTGTTGTTGGAGTAGAACCGGGTTTTGGGATGTTGATTGTGGAGAGTGAATAGCCAAGGGGGTCATACCTCCTTGTGGACTCATGGTCTAAGCTTGGGGTGGCTTGCTATTGATATTTGGAACAACAAGCCTATGGATGGGAGGATTTTCCCCTTTATGTAGCCAACCAGTGTAGCAATTTAAAGAAAAATTTTCTTGATGTGTTTTAAATGTTAATTCCATTGTGTATATGTTCAATTTTGATTGTTGACGCTATGCACTTCAATGGTTGCACTCTGCTTTTTTATATATGTTATCAATTGCATGAATTATTTAACATGTGTGTTTGTTGTAATTTTTATGTGAATGAGAAAAAAAATATTGTTTTGCTAGTTTGGGTAGTTTACAATTGGTATCAGAGACGTAGGTTATAGCACTCAGCCTGTACGGTCTGCTACAACACAAATACAATTGTTGTTGTGTTTTCAATTGGGGAAGAATTTTGGGATTGAGCGAAAAATTCCCAGTTTTTGGTGTATATCAATAAAAATCGACATGGGTATGCCAAGATTATAAATTCATCAAGTGGGTTTTGGTCCTAGGGGCCGAAAACAATGAATCTATGGAAATGGCACAGGTTCTTGAGAGTGAATTTGAAGTTCGCCCAGCAGTGAAATAAGGGTCAAAACCTCTCAAGATTTGATTGTTTATGTTGATTTTCCTGTTGAAAGGGTCGAACTTGGCTGAGGAAGGGTCGAATTTGGGTCGGAGGGTGAGCTGGGTGTTTTTGCGACAACCACGACAGTCATGAACCTGAAAAAATCACAAATTTCAACTAAGTGTCAAGATATCTTAAATTCATTGATATATATGTCGACGAGAAAATGAGATTTTGTCATCGATATGTCAGTGATAAAGATGGATTCATCGTCTATAAAGACATACACTTACTAGTGAGGAAAATGCCTTCAAACGTCGAAATTTTGGCGAGGAAAGAGGAATCAGCGTCTATACACCGACGAGAAATAAAGAAAGTCGTTGATATGTCAGGGAGAAAAAATGATATGTCGCCGACAAAGGGGAGTTTTGGCGGAGAAATAAAATATTTCCTCGATATAGTGTGTCGGTGGGAAAATCACCTAGGTTGTCAATATAATGGCGAGAAATAGGAAAATCCATCGATATAGCGTGTATCGGCGAGGAAAGTGAATCCTATGTTGATATGTCGGTGAGGAAAGCAAGTTGGGTGACAATACATCGACAAGGAGAAGAGATGTTGACGTCGATATGTTGGAGGAGAATGAGTGTTTGGTGCCCAAATGTCCATGAATGAGAAGAATCTTGATCATGGATAAAGGGAGGAATAGAGAAATAAAATAAAGAAGAGTGAAGAAAGAAGAGAAGAAAAGAGGAGGAAAAGGGAAGGAGAAATAGCCCTTTTTACAAAAAAAACTCTGGAGCCCAAAACTTGTTTTGTGCATAATAAAAGAAGTTTAACTCGGATTTGGATGAAATTTTAGGTTTTTGTCTTCACTGAAGAGGGCTACAAGAATTCTAGGCATGGACATTGTTTAATTTTTCTTCCATTTTTCGTAAAATGTGAAATAGTGACTTTTGAGGGTGGGTCGTGCTCGGTAACTAGGGCCCAAATAGAGATGAAATTTTGATAGATATCTCAAAAAGAAGGTATGAAGATACCTATTTGGCATCCCGACAAAATTCAAAGGGAGTTTGTGGAGATGTCGAAATAGGGAAAAATCCACTATTTTCGAGCGTGTTATGCGTATTTTTGAAAACTTCGGAGGAAGAAAAGGGACCCCAGATCACCTGTCCATAAAATTTTATTTACTCAACTCTTTATCTACTCGTTAATCCATAAAAAAAAATCTTGAGGGGATTTTTACCAGTTTTGTTATGTTTGGAAGATAGCCATTTTTGGTCAACAATTCAAAGTCTGGAGGAAGTTCAAAAGGGATAAATTGGAAAATCTATATTGACGCAGAAGTTAGATGGAGTGTCAGATTATAAATATGAGAGTTGTTGTGAATTCAAAATCATAAATACTATTAGCACCTGATATAATTTTTTATTGATTCTTGCTATATTTTCTTCTATAGTAGGAAGAAGTTAGCCCTTGAGATTTTGGTACCAGTAAAACAAGTGAAAAATGAGTGAAATTGTTGATTTCAGAAGGACATAACTTCTAGCTCCAAAATCAGAAAAAGGAATGAATATAGCCATTGAAAATGTAATCCATAGGAAAACATGACAAAAGGATTTAATTCTTTGATATATCATCTAGTTGTTTTATAAATATGTGGGGAAAATGGAAATTGGGCTTTGTGAACCATGGAATTGTTCAAAATGAAGATTTTGCAAATCACGTCAATTTTGGAAAAATATTTCCAAATGTTATAGGTATAGGCCAGATGTCAGTAATGGGTAAGAAGGAGAGCATCTACGCATTCTCATGATAGTGTATATGCAAGGGTATATAGGCACATTTGAAATGTAACAACCCTCATGATAGTGTCTATGTAGGGATATATAGGCACATTTTAAATGCAACAGCTTGTTAATGGAAAAAGGTTGAATTCTAATAACATGGTATTGTTTATGAGAAGGGGAACCCTCAAGCAGAGAATGTTGTGTCAAGAGCCTATTGAATGGATGACTAGGAAGCTTAATCATCAAGAAAATGGTAGTACAAAGTTGGGCATTTATGCAGAGGTGATGAAAGATTCATCAATAAAAACTTACTGATGATGTAGGTTGTCTACTCTTGAATAAAGACAAGTTACAACAAGAGGAGAGGAAAGAACTGGATCTTGTATATGACATAGGTTATAAACTGGAAATTCATTTGAGCACCAAAATAGTTATTATCTGCAGGAAAATGACATGGAATCAGGGTAAAGATTGTAAAAGTTGGTTGAGACAATGAAGAGCTCGCAAAGGAAAGTATAGAGCTACAGAGAAAGAAATGAAAATTTGATGAAGGGCTCTGGAAGAGCATAGTCAAAATAGTAATTCAGTCATTATAGAGTATGAATAGATTGCAATGTCATATCAATAGGGTTTTCATGTGAACATGAAGCCAACATGTGAAGATTGTCATTAATGGGTATAGAAAGGCAAGGTAAGACTCTATAGCCTTGAAGGTAGAGATGTGTCAATAGATGCAAAGCATTTTGTGAAAGATAACAAGGGTCTCAAGAGGTGATGTGTGTCTGCTGTGATGGGTGAGTCATCTTTATGTGCAAGCGAAGGAATGCCTAGAAAAAGGGTTTCTAGCTATGATTGGAAACCATGGTTGAAGTATTCCAGAGCAATAAAGAAAACCACTTTTGTTATCAGAGTGTGTAATGGAAGCAGTGTATAGGTACAAAGAATTCAAGGGATAGAATAAAAAAATGTATTCACTTCAGAGTTTCAATGATGGAATGATGTGAATTACATCATTCCAATGTGTTGTAAGGTTCTTGAAAGGTAAAGTTGGAACATGGTTTCACAGGTGGAGGTAGTGGCCAATTTGGAATATTGGTTGGAATTTGCATAATGACCAAGTGGGACTTAGATCAGGGAATAGTAGTGCACATATGAGCAGATTGACAGTGCACATAGTTGCAGGTATCTAGAAGAATTCAAGTACATCTACATGGAGAGAAAGAAGCTAGAAAAGATATGCATTGGAGTTTATACTAGAAGACATGCATGATGCATATAGTAAAGATAGAATCCATGTGCATTAGTTGGCATCATGAGATTGATTATTTGATGCATATTGAAGTGCATTAGTGCATGCAGGAATGCTTTGCCACACATGTGGCATGATTGTAGACTGAGAGTATCTGGTTGTTATATATATGCAATAATGATGTTAGAATCATTAAATATGACTAATGATAGATTATGTATCCAGGAAAAAGGTTCATAGCATGGTTGAAGATGTTGATGGTGATGCATATGAAAGACATCCATATAAAGACAAATGAGGATGGTAAGAATGTTGATCAAGGAGTTGGTGAAGGGAGCCTATGAGATTCTACAAAATTTTAGTTGATCAGGTGGCATCATGTAATTTTATAATATCCATGCAGATATGCATTTGGTTCCTTATCTTGCATAAAATGATGAACGAAATTGAGGTAAGAGTTTGTTACAAAAAATATGTTCATTAAATTGTAGATAGAAATATTGTGTAATAGATATTGATTGATAATTTATAAAAATATGATGATACAATGAGCCTCATGATGGTTTACTTATAGCATTGATTGGTCACAAAGTGAAGAGGTACATGCCTCTTGATATTTCATTAATTTTAATAAAATAATTATTATTATGTATTTATATTTATGTTATATGTATTATGTTCATAACATTGCCATCTCCTTAAAATTTGATTTGTCATCAAAGCAAGGTTAGTGATGGGTATTGTTGGTGAAAATGTTACGATTCCCATGATCAATATTATTCTAGAAGGTTTTTCCAATATTCCTTAATGGTTCTGGAACGTAACACCTTTTCCTTAGTGGTAAGAATACCTTCTAGTTATAAACTAATTATCCCTTCGTCATCGAATTCAGGGATTTATGTTTGAATTGGTTGGGATTTTCATAGCACCTTCTTGAGACATGAGACATGGAATACGTTATAGATGTGAGATTTGTATGGCAATTCCAATCCATAAGCTACTTCGCTAACTTTTTTGTTAATTTGAAAAGCAATTTTTTCCACATCCTCTAATCTTACTCAGATCTGGTAGTACCCTAACCTTAGATCTAATTTTGAAAAGTATTTTTCTCCATGGAGTGCGTCCAACATCTCATCTATGAATGGTATAGGAATTTTTTTTTATATTTATTTTATTTAATCCTCGATAGTCTATGCATATTCTGAAAGATCCATCCTTTTTTTGAACCAACACTATTGGGGTTGCATATAGGCTGCTACTTGTTGTAATAACCCCACATTTTAATAGGTATTGAATTAGTATTTCTATCTATGTTTAATGGTGGTGAGGATATTAGTAGGGTTTGATATTAACCGATGTTGAATCTGGTTTAACCTCAATTATATGCTATATCTTTATTTCTGGAGGCAATTTCATAGGTAAGTCTTAGAATACCTTGTCATATTTTTGGATTAATGCTTCAATCTCTAGGTGTTGAGAATGGACCACTTATTATGCTAATATCTCCATCTGATGACATTGTGCCACGTAAGTTGGTGCTCCTTTTCGAATTGGTTTTTTCATTTTTCGTGAGGATATAATTTGGGTGGGGGGTGGCTGGAATCCGTATAATTTATATCTTCTTCCTTCCATTTGAGTTTTATAAATTGTTTATGATGATTTGTAGAATATGTCCCAAATGTTTGTAACCATAGAATTCCCAAGACAATGTCTACTCCATCCAAGGGTATTATGTAGAACCCAGATTCCAATTCGTCGTCTTCTATTTGTAGCTTGACCATGTGACACTTTAATGTTTTTGGTTGTGCTATTCATGTTATTGCATCAAGGGATATCTTGGGCATGGCCTCTTCAGGATTTTTATTTGGGACATCATATTCATCTTTACTTTCTTTATATGAGTCACTGCTAGATGTGTTTGATTCCTTCTCTACTTCACAAGTATATAGTCTTTTATTGTTTCATATGTGCCCTAGCAAACATTTGTCTCCACAATATCTACATTTGTGTTCCCATTTCTTATATGGGTTCTTCTGCCCTCTTTCACCTTCCCTTAAATGAGGTGGTACATAATTTTTAGACTTGTCTATAGAGTATTCTTTTGATCTTTCATTTGAATGATTATTTGACCTGTCTGGACTTGTGAATGATGGCCTATTGAACTTGTTTTTTTGTTCAATTAACTTGTTGTGTATCTATAATCTTTAATAGTTTTAGGGTTCTATAGTTTTATTTCACTATGAATGTAATCCTTCATCCCACATATATACATTTTTAGCAATTGCTCATATGTGATTCTGCATTTCCTTGTTTCTAGAACTTCCCATTCGTGTGTATAGTCATTTATGTTTCCTTTTTGTTTAAGATGCACAAACTTGTTATATAGTTCATCATCCTATTCATCATGAAACCTTGCTAATAGGGAATTTATGAAGATTTTCCAATGGAAGGAACAAGCATCATATTTTCTGAACCACCATAGATACCAGTCACAAGCTTCCCCTTCTAAACTATTGGAGACTGTCATTATTTTTTCTCGTTCACCTAACCGGGGGTTTGATTCAAAAATATCATCCATTTTGTTGATCCAAATGAAATATTCTCTATGGTCCTTACCGTCATATTTCGGTAATTCCTTTTTAAACTTTTGATCATTTTGTTAGAAAAATAGGATCGTGGAGCAATAAAATAAAACAAATGCAGAAATAAAACATAGAATATACACAATACAATAGAGACACAGATATACATGGTTCACCGAGTGTGGGCTACATCCACCAAAGAATTTTTCAGGTCCTTCCTTTTTATTATTATCCAGCAAAATGAAGGGATACAACCTGTTACCACACACCTGTTGTATCTTCCTATTTTTTCTCTCACAGTCTCCTCTCTCAAAATACAATATTCATGATAATACACAGCTGCAATACAATTCCCTCATAAGAGAAGATTTCCTTCTAGGGAAAAAAAAAACCTAAAATAACTTCTACCGTCAGATATGAAACCTTGTAATGAACGGTCTAGATTGACTACGAAATTACAATATTTTACAAGGAAAATTTTCCAAAAATTTCACTTCAGGGGCACTACCCCCGAATTCCCCCGCCAGGGGGGGGATACAAAAAAATTTCATTGCCCCCCTATGGACCCCCTAGTGACATTTATGGAGGGGAAATCCCCCCCACACCCCCTCTTAGGGAATGGGGTCCAAGCACGGCTAAAACAAACCTATGAATCAGGAAGATAAACAGGCTCCACAACCAACAATCTCCCACTTGGAGACTGATCACAACAAATCCACTGTTGTTGTACTTGTTGCATTATACTCCACCTTGGACCTGGAAAATTTATCATCTTCACCTTCATGCTTGAAGGCCAAATGAAATTGAGTAGGAACTCAATTTTTCCCTGGTTACTCCCTTTGTTAACATGTCTATGGGATTCTTTCTAGTATGTATCATTTCCAACTTCAAATGTCCATCTTCCAAGACAGATTGTATGAAATGGTACCTGAGTTGTATAGGATTATTCATTGAATGGAAGGGTGAGTTCTTTGCAATATGAATGACACTCTCACTGTCACGGTACAACCTGCTATTCTCTTACTTCTTTCCCAATTCCTCCATAAACCTCTGTAACCAAATCATCTCTTTACTAGCCTCTGTAGAAGCAACATACTTTGCCTCTGTTGTTGAAAGGGAAACAACATTTTGTAGTTTCGAAATCCAAATTATTGTTGTTCCACCTATAGTAAAAACATACCCTATGGTGCTCCTCCTACTATCTTTATCACTTGCCATATCTAAATCAACATATCACTGTAGAACAATGTATGAACCTCCAAAACACAATTCATGCATAGCAGTACCTCTCAAATACATGAGAATCAACTTTACTTCCTCCCAATGTTATTTAGCTGGATTTTTCATATACCTACTCACAACTCCCATTGCATGTGCGATATTTGGTCCTATGCAAACCATCGCATACATCAAGCTGCCAACTACTGATGAATAAAGGAACCTGGACATGTATTATATCTCCTCATGTGTCTTGGGACACATTTCTTTGGTTAATTTGAAATGGTTGGACAAAGGTGTACTAATTGGTTTTGCATTGTGTATTCTAAACCTCTCCAACACCTTCTCTATGTACTCACCCTGAGACAATGTCAATTTGCGATTTTTCATGTCCCTTGTTATTCTCATACCAAAGATTTTATTTTCAGCACCCAAATCCTTCATCACAAATGAATTAGATAATTTATTCTTGAGCACATTTATATCCTACATATTAGACCCTGCAACAAGCATGTCATCTACATATAATAGAAATATAATATAGCTTCCATTTTCTACCCTTTTAAAATAAACACAGTGATCAGAATGGCATCTACTATAACCTTGTTTTGTCATAAACCTGTCAAAATTCAAATATCAATGCCTTGGAGCTTTCTTTAGGCCATACAATCTCTTCTTCAACCTGCATACCAAATTTTCCTTCCCTTTGAACTCATACCCCTGCGACTGCTACATATAAATCTCTTCCTCCAAATCCCCATGGAGAAAAGTTGTTTTTACATCTAACTATTCAAGATGCAAATATTCTACTGCCACAAGACTTAAAATAGTTCTAATTGAAGTCATCTTAAAAAAAAGAGAAAATATTTCATCAAAATCTATACATTTCTTTTTTGCAAACCCCTTTACAACAAGTCTATCCTTGTACCTTTTTTTTTCTCCATCTTCTCCATTCAACTTCTAAACCCATTTATTTTGCAATGCTCTTTCTCCTGCAGACAACTGAACAAATTCCTAAGTCTGGTTATTTACCAAGGAGTCCATTTCCCTTTGCATTCCTTTCTCATACTTCTTTTTAGTTTCTACCTGCACTGCCTCTTCATAACTTTTTGGTTCACCAGAATTAGTCAATAATAAATAATACAATGAAGGAGAGTATTGTTCAGGGTGTCTACTTAACCTAGTATATATTCTAACAACACTTGCAGGAGTTTGAGGTACATGTTTCTCTTGTTGTTGTACCTTTTGATTTTCTGGTACCTTTGGAATTTATTTTTCAGTGGTCTCAATCAAGCACTATGTATTCTATTTTTTGTTTTTCTTGTCTATTTCCCTGCAATTGATCTTTGTACATGACCATCTCATTGAATATGACATCTCTAATTCTAATAATTTTTTTATTTTCATAATCCCATAAGTGATAACCAAAATCATTAACACTGTATCCAATAAAGGTACACTTCTTAGATTTTGCCTCAAGCTTTGTTCTATTTTCTTTATCAATATGGACAAATGCTTCACAACTGAAAGTCTTCAAAAAGGAATAGTTTACCCTTTTACCTGTCCATGCCTCCTCTAGAATTCCACCATCCAAAGAGCTTGAAGGTCCTTTTTTTATTAAGTAAACAACAGTATTTACAACATCTTCCCAAAACGGTAAGGGAAACCCATTATGCAATCTCATACTATGTAACACACCCGACCATAAATGCCCTTCTTCGGTTTGGGGCATCATAATTTTGTTTTTCCTTAACTATCTCCTCTTGAATCATCTATCTCAGATGATTCATTCTCTTCCTCTTACCCATAGATTTCTAAATACTTCTACCAGACTCTATACCGACCCTTGGTTTATATCTTACAGCCCTCGAAGTTCTTCGGAGGTTCATTCTTTGAGGGCCACGAGTCACCCACGTGGCTGCATCTCATTCATACCATCTCTAGGTTCTTACCTCCCATAGGGAAGGTCCATCCATCAACCAGTCCAATGATCAGCTTAACCCTTGTCTAATACACAGGCTAGTGGGGAATTCAACACTTCGGTGCTTCAGCGTTGAACGCCTCTTTATCGTCTACGCATGAGATCTCCCAAAGTCCGGTGAGATTTCCACGTGGTTCCGGACTTCAGGAATTTCGGTCTCTCTTCGTACTACACCCCATCTCCTCCAGAGTCTGAAGTCCTAGACTCCCAGAGTCCCGGTCACTTTACCAACCACTTTGGCTAGGTAGGATCATACCAAGGATTGACACGTGTAAGATTCAGGGGTAACACTTGTCACGTTTCAATGGGTCTATAGGGTAAGTGATACGCACGACTCTGAGTGACACCTGGCACTTCAAACTTGGTTCCACTTCACCTTGGGTGACGTCACTGCACTACGTCACTCCATATTGACTGTCATTCAAGCCCTTCGATCTCGCGGCTAAGGTTGGTCCACGTACCCCTTGGATCAACAGTCTATGCTACTTCATAACTTTGGTGTTCGGGGGTTTCATGATGTAGACTTATCCTTTCTCCTGAAGTATTCAACATTGAATTGACCATGGGGTAGATCAAATGATCAGGGAGGGATCCAACATGCCCTCAAATCAACGGTTCCCATCACTTCGTTGTTTCGGCCTTTAGGGATTTTTCCATGTAATATCCAGTTTTCTCCCGAAGTAGGTCAGCGTCGGTCTGACTACAACCTAGATCTGACGATGAGGAAAAGTCCCGAAGCATACTGAAATCAATGGCTCCCGTTACTTTGGGTTTGGGTTTCGAAGATTATTGACACACCACACCTCAAATTCCCCAGAGTGCCCAGTCTCTGAACTAAAGGATCTGGTGCCACGCACCCCTTGTAGATCAATGGTTGAGAGGGATCTCGAAGGATACGAGGATCGACGGTCCTCATTACTTTGTGAATTCAGCCTTCGGGATTTTTCGACATTACAACATCCATGTTCTCCCAAAGCGATCAATGTCAGGCTAACCTAGGTATAGATCTAACGGTCTGAGGATGTCCACGTAACTTCATAGATCTACGACTCATGACTTCCACTCCAGGGTCCCTTGGGTCCCATTGTTGGGCCACTCCTGAAGGGACATATGTCGTCCCAAAACACTCTGGTAAGTATACGTGGCACCTGCCTTAGGCCACCATTGTCCCCTTCCCATGCCACGGGGTCTCCATACATGGCAACATCATCACTCGACACGTGGGTCCCCACATGCTCTTCTACGTGATACACGTGTCCCCATGATTGAACGGTCAAGAGGGATCCTGACGGGTCCTTAGATCCACGGTCCACATTACTTTGTGAATTCAGCCTTCAGGAGTTTTTTACGTTACAACATCCCTATTCTCCCGAAGCGGTCAACGTTAGGTTGACTTCGTTGTAGATCCAATGGCTAAGATAAAACCCGAAGGATCCCTAGATCAGCGATCATGGTCACTTTGGGGCTCCAGCCTTCGGAGCCTTTGGCTTCACTTCCACTCCATTTTCCCGAAGCAGGGCTTCGTCGAAGTACCATGTGCGGGTCCCTTCTCCTGAATGATCGAACAGTAGGCAGGGCTTCTAACGATCTCCCCCAAATATACGTCTCTCCTTCACTTAGTAACTTTAGCGTTCAGGGAGTTTGATGCTATAGCGTCTCCATCCTCCCGAAGTGGAACTTCGTCAAAGTACCATACGCGAAACCTTCCACTAGACGATCGGATGGTCGAGAAGGGGCCCCAACAGACTCTCTAGATAAACGACTCACAACCTTTTGCGACTCTGACATTCAGGTAATTTTGACAGTTGTGAAGTTTGACATATCAAGGCTTCGAGCTCCTAAAGCTCCAAATCCATCAAGAGCTAGATCCTTTCAGACTTAGTGTAAGGTTCCAAGACCCTGGTCATATGGACCCTCTGATGAATCTCGGGCTATAAGCTCTACTCTTAGCCGAGATTGATTAAGGTCTTGGGCGCGAGCCTAAGGTATTTTATGCTACTGGTTTGAAGGAAGCGCCTTCCTAATTCAAAAAATTTTGAGTTCTGAAATCGGGCAGGGTAATCTCGTGGAATTACTGAGACGGTAGCAGTGCCAAGAGGCTTGGTCTGACTCTGGAACTGTGAGGTAAATCCTTGGGGAAAACACCTTCGAGGTTTAAACTAGAGCATATGGAAAATCAAGCAGAAGAATAAGTCCTCAAGGAGATAAATACATACACATCACTTGATCAGTCAATACAAAGGCCAATCTTAAATGTATACATACATGCATTCATTCATTATTCCATTTCAAAGCACAAAGCATGAAAAAACTTATCAGAACCAGAAGATCTGATGCCACTGCTGAAAGGGGTTCCCATTTCCACCCAACCATAGGCTCAGTCACTCATAACGGATTTACCACTGGCCACCCTCGAGCTAGGCCATGATGCTTTGAGATTGAAACTTTTCTTCTATCTCAACGAAAGTTAGGGACGAAGGTTACTCTACTTCTCTCGGCTCAGTAATAGATAGGAACGAAGGTTACTCTCCTTATCCTGACTCAATCATAGATAGGGACGATGGTTACTTTCCTTCTCCTGACTCAGTATTAGATATGGATGAAGGTTACTCTCCTTCTCCCAACTCAGTCTCTATTTCTTGTGATCAGAACTCACTCTATTTCCCAATTCTTCCTCAAACCCGAGAGTTTAAGTCTCTCGTCTCTACACTCTTCGTGGGCCTTCCTCTACCCACCACGCCTTCCTTTCTTGCCTTCCTCAGTAATATTGTGTGTGGCCCCAATTCCCAGTCTATGTTCAGGTCTGGAAGCCTTACATATGGGCAGTCTGCCCCATCCCCTCATTAACTCTTGAGGAGGTCTTCCCACCTACTAGCCTAAATGTAATTCATTCATGGGTCAAAGGTTGTTCTAATCCTGAGCAATTAAATCCAACAAAGTACTGGTCTAGTGGAGGTTAACGCAACCATTCTTGGTCCCCTTCACCATCTCTTTCATAGCATTTGTGGTCTCTCTTAGCACACCCCCCTTCCAGCAATCATGCAACACTTATCCATTTTCTAGTAAATAACAAAATTTACATTCATTGACCTTTTATACAAAGGTCCATCAAATCAAACATTCACACATATTGATTTTTCCATAGTCTCTTGGTCAATATAGTTATATTTACAAACTGGGGGAAACATGGTGTTATAATTCCCTCCCCCTTAAAGGAACATCGCCCTCGATGTTCTATCTGTCAATATGCTTTGTATGTACATAAGTAAAAAAAAATGGATATGTTTGTCTCGTGGCATCCTCCATTTCCCACATAGCCTCATCTGGGCCAAAGTGTTTCCACTGCACCTTGACCTGTGCAATGGTTCGGTTCTTGAGTGAGGTTTCCTTCATGTCTAGTATGCATTGAGGTTCTAGAAGGAATTCTTCCTCCGGCTCCACCTGGATCACAGACCAGTCAATTATATGATTAGAATCATGTACGTATTTCTTCAATAATGAAACATGGAAAACATTATGTCTCTTTACTGTGGGAGGGAGTGCTAGCCTATAGGTTATAGGTCCCACTCTATCTAATACTTCAAAGGGTCCACATTACCGAGGTGCCAGCTTGTCACAAGCTCCCATTCTCAGGGAACTCTTCCTGGGCCTAACTCTGAGATAGACATGGTCTCATGTTTTGAACTCTCTGGGAGTTATCTTTCTGTCAGCGTAACTCTTCTATCTATCCTGAGAAATTTTTATATTTTGCTTTATCTGAATCACTTGTTGTTCCATTTCTTTCAGCATGTCAGGTCCAATTCCAATTCTACCATAGACGACTTCAAAAGAGATCATCTTCAGTGACTCTTGATAATTGTTGTTGTAGGAAAAATCTACCAATGGCAGGTAGTCTTCCCACTTCTCAGGCTGATGCATTACATGCATCCTTAACATGTCTTCTAATATCTGGTTTACTCTTATATCTGTCCATTAGTTTGAGGGTGATAAGTTGTGCTAAACAACAATTTAGTCTCGAAACTAGCCATTAAGGACTTCCAAATGCTTGAAGTAATTTTTGTGTCTCTGTCAGATATAATCTCCCTAGGCATGTACTGTAGTATAAATATATCCTTCATGAAGATGTTGGTGATATCTATTGCCTTGCAAGTTGACTTGATAGGAACAAAGTGAGCAGACTTGCTCAATTTGTTCACCACTACCATGATGGTGTCGTTTTGCTTGGCCGATTTTGGTAATCCGGTGATAAAATCCATGGAAATGGTTTCCCATTTCCATTCTGGAATTGGTAGGGGTTGTAACAACCTTGTTGGATGTCGTTGTTCTTCCTTAACTTGTTGCCATTCTAGACACTTAGCTAAATAATTAGCTATATCCTTTTTCAATCTAAGCAAATAGAATTGTTTTCTAGTGGTCGTAATAATTTTATGATAACCTGGATGACCAGTATATGGTATCTTGTGTAGTCCGTCCATTATGAACCTCTTCAAGTCATCACAACTTGGGATATACAATTTGTTTTTTTAAGTCAGCAAACCTTCATCCAACATCTAATAGCCTTCATATTTTAGCCATGTGGGCTCTTGCTTTAGGTATGATGTCACGGTCTTGAAGAATTCATATGTTTCACATGAATTCCAGACTCTCTCCCTGACATATGTTTTACAGGTGCTCATTACTTCCAGGTGAATCATTTTAACACTTCTGCTAAGGGCATCGACCACACTATTTTCCTTTCCTTTGATGTGTTTGATTTCGAAATCAAACTCACTAGGGAGAGACATCCACCTAGTTTGCCTTGCATTGATTTTTGGTTGATCAAACAGGTGCCTCAACCCACAATGGTTTGTCATAAGTACAAATATCCTAACCAGGAGGTAATGCCTCCACATTTTTAAATCGTGCATTATGGCAGCCACCTCTAGATCATGGGTCACATAATTGATTTCATGCTCATTCAATTTTCTGGATTCGTAACAAATTACATGCCTTTCTTGCATAAGGACTCCTCCGAGTCCTTCCTTACATTCATATATGCACACAAGGAATTCATTATCAGGGTATGAAATCTCTATCACAGGGACATGGGTTAGAAGGTATTTCAGTTTCTGAAATCTTTCTTCACATTATGATGTCCAAGTGAACTTAACCCCCTTTTTCTGAAGGGAAGTGATTGGACAACCAATATTGGAAAATCCTTTTATAAACCTTCTATAGTATCCCTCTAAGCCCATAAAGGATCTGATATCATATATGTCCTTTGGGGTAGGCCATTCCATGATAGACTTGATCTTGTTAGGGTCTACTACCACTCCTTCTTTAGAAATAACATGGCCTAAGTAATGGACTTGTTCTAGAAAAAGTCACACTTGCTAAACTTACCGTAGAGATGATGCTCTCTTAGTACTTGAAGTACAAGTCTAAGATGTTCTTCATGCTCCTCTCTGTTCTTGGAGTAGATTAGGATATCATCAATGAAAACCAATACAAATCTGTCTAGGAATTTTTTGAGTACATTATTCATTAAGCACATAAAAGTGGCGGGAGCATCAGTTAATCCAAATGGTACGACCACAAATTCATAGTGACCATACCTTGTCCTGAAGGTTGTTTTGTGTATGTCTTCATCCTTGATTCAGAATTGATGGTATCCATAACTTAAGTCAATCTTTGAGAAAATGGAAGCACCCTTAATTGGTCAAAAATTCATCGATTCTTGGTAAGGGATACTTGTTCTTTATGGTTGTCTTGTTGAGTTGTCTATAGTCTATGCACAGTCGGAGTGTGCCATATTTACTTTTCACAAACAAGGATAGTGCTCCCCACGGAGACACACTGGGCCGGATGTATCCTTTGTCCATAATATCCTTTAGCTATAGCTTGAGCTCAACTAGCTCTGGTGTACTCATCATATAGGGCTAAGGGCATCCTAGACATTGGCATTGCTCCTAGTGCAAGTTCTATTGAGAAGTCAATGTCTCTTCTCGGAGGTAGACTCGATACCTCTTATGGAAACACATCTATATACTCTCTTAATATGGTGTGGTCCTCTAGGTTTGGTTTGTCATCCTCAACAGATTCCAACACATGCATTACATATAGAGAACATCCCTTTCGGTAATACTTTTTTATTTGAAGGGTTGATATTCGTCTCACTGAAACACGATTTTGAATCCCTTGGAGGGTTATTTTTCTCCCTTCTTCATTTTCACACTCTAAGGTCTTATGTTAATAGTCCAACTTGGTTTTATAAGTGGATAACCAGTCCATACCAATGAACAGGTCATAAGATACTAGGGGAAGTATGTTCAGGATCACTTGGGTTGGCAATCCATCCATAATGAATTGGCAATCTGGTATGACCTCTGCTACTTTTCTTTTGGTGTCAGTGGCTAGTTGTACCAACCATGCCTTAACATGTCTAACTGGTTGCAGTTTACACTTATCAACAGTCTAAGGGGCTACATAACTCAAATTAGAACCAGGGTCAATCAAAATAGAAACCAAATGGTTGGAAATCATACCTTCCATCTCCACCACTGAAGCTTGGTGGTCGGCCTGTTTATTATCCACGGCTACATAAATCTATGGCATGCTCCTAGCCACATCATTGACTGTGGTAGCCTCTTCAATGTTGTAGAATATCCTACTGTTCTGTTGTCTGTGTGGGAAATCACTCAACAAATGTTCTTCTCCGCAACCCCAACATTTCAAGGGTTCTCTCTTTAGGTTATCAATCTTTCCTTGGGTTGATCCAAAAGGTTTATTTCCACTCTAGGAGGGAAAATTTTGTTGATACACACTTCTGGTAGGAAGGCTCATCCTATAACCCTTCCTATAGTTCTTAAATCTTGAGGATTTAAACCCCTTATTCTTAAATCTCGAACTACTCTTCTTCTTCCAATCCTCGTGAGGTTATGTCTGACTCTTGAATTATTCATAACAATACCTTTCCTTCCATATAGTCTATTCTAAGGTCTTTGGATCGTCAAACTCAATCATGTCTCGATAGGACTAAGGTAACCCACTAATAAATCGTTGCACTTTTACCTTTTCATTTTTTATGTAGGGTACATACATTATCATCTCAAGAAATTTATTGATATATTCTTCTATGGTGATTTGTCCCAGCCCGAGTTCATAGAATTTGTTAGTCTTCCCATGCAAGATACCAGATATATAAAATATGCAGAACAGAAATAAAATGCTTGAAATGGCAGAATAACAGTAAAATATCCAGCATAATCTCCACAATAACACAGAAATGATATAAGAACCACAATAGAAATAGCACTTTGATTCAGAAAGCAATGTTCACATGCCTCTTCGAGGGGGAAACCTCCAATCGAGCAGTGCTCTGTTACAATAATATCCAAGCTAGGGTTTTCATACCCTCGACCCTTATTTATACTAAATATGTCTATTAAGAGAAGCATCTAGAGGAAGATCCTTCTAGAAGCGGAAGCTTCTATTAGGTCTTCTTACATCCGCCTTATTATATTTTATTGAAAGGCCTTATTAATATTGACCTTTATTACATCTGAATACATTGATCTACCTATGTGCGGGTTAGGATCTTAGCATGTCCTCCCCCTTAAAAACAACCTTGTCCTCAAGGCTTGAGATGTGGAAACTGCCGCAGAATGGTAGTTGGTTCCCAAGTGGCATCTACTGGAGTCATATCTTTCCACTGTACTAGCACTTCCTTGATGGTTCTCTGACACAGGTGACGCTCACGCTGGTCCAAAACTACTTCTGGCTGTAGCCAAATGGATCCTTCTTCAACTAACTCTGGAAGGTTGGTTTGAATTTGTCACCTGGTTCCAATCACCTTCTTCAAGCATGAAACATGAAAAACGGGATGTAGCTTCGACTGACTGGGAAGAGCTAACTGATATGAGACTTGTCCCACATGCTTGAGAACTTTGTAAGGGACATAAAATTTGGGTGCTAGCTTCTGATAATGCTCGGACTTGAGGGAATTTTTCTTATATGGTTGCAGTCTCAGAAACCCCTGATCCCCTTCTGCAAATTGACATTCGGGGCAACCTTGATCTGCTTGCTACTTCATTCTATTATGTGCCATGACCAAGTTCTCTTTAAGGGTACGGAGGATATCCTCTCGGACTGTAAGTGTTTGGTCAACCGCCTAGACCTTCGAGGTACCCAGTAAGTATGAGAGAACTGAAGGTGGCTTCTGTCCATATACCGCTTCAAAAGGAGTCATGCGAGTGGCTATATGGTATGTAGTGTTGTACCACCATTCGGCGAGGGGTAACCATAGAGCCCACTGGTGTTGTTTTTCAGAGGAAAATCACCTCAGATATGTTTCCAAACACTTGTTGACAACTTCTGTTTGTCCATCTGTCTGGGGATGATAAGTTGAGCTGAGATACAATTGTGTGCCTTGTAGCTTAAACATTTCTTGCCAAAAATTGCTTGTGAAAGTTGGGTCTCAATCAGAAAAAATAGAGTGCGGCATGCCATGAAGCTTGAAGACCTAGTCCATGAAAATTTGAGCCACTGTGGATGCAGTAAATGGGTGGTGAAGAGCACAAAAATGAGCATACTTGGAAAGGCGATCCACCACCACCATTATGAATGATTTATTCCCCAATTTGGGTAAGCTTGTGATAAAGTCCATAGAGATATCCTTCCAAATAGCAGGGGGAATCGGAAGCGGTTGGAGGGTGCCTGGAGATTTGACTGTTTCTCCCTTGTTGCGTTGACACACCTCACATTCAGCGACAAACTTATGGATGTCCTGTTTCATACCATCCCATAAAAAAGAACGTTTGACTCGATCATATGTTTTGGTGAACCCTGAGTGTCCCGCTATGGGTGTAGCATGAAGCTCAGAAAGTACCGTGGATTTGAGCTTGGATTGTTTACTTAAATACAAGCGGCCTTTGTATCGAAGCTCATCTTGGAGCCAGGAGTACCCTGGGGGAGCCGGAGCCTTGTTCTGCAGTTGCTGGATTAGATGCGAACTTTTGGGATCTTGAAGCCATTCCTGGCGCACAACTTGGAGCCAATCGGGTACAATGAAGGAAAGAGAAAAAAGGGATCCTTCGTCTTCATATTTCTAGGATAGTGCATCTGCTACGACATTGTCTTTTCCCTTCTTGTAAATGATCTCATAATAATATCCAAAGAGCTTAGTCACCCATTTTTGCTGCTCCTGGGAGGAAATGCGTTGTTCCAGAAAGTACTTGAGGCTTTGATGGTCGGTCTTAATTTGGAAGCGTTTCCCCAAGAGATAAGGACGCCACAACTCAACGGCATGAAACATCGCCAACATTTATTTTTCATAAATGGGTTTCCCCAGATTCCTTTCAGACAGTTGCTTGCTAGTGAAGGCCAAAGGTCAACCCTCTTGCATAAGGACAGCGTCGATTCCTTTCCCTGAGGCGTCACATTCCAACACAAAGGTCTTTGTGAAGTCGGGGAGGGCCAGAACCAGAGTGGTGCACATGGTCGTCTTCAAGGTTTGAAAATCTTGAGCAGCTGCTGGAGTCCAAGTGAAAGAGTTCTTTTTGAGGAGAGTCGTGAGAGGTGTTGCAATATTTCTGTAGTTCTTAACGAACTTGCGATAATACCCTGTGAGGCCCAAAAATCCACGCAAGATTTTGAGAGTCTATGGGTGCGACCAGTCTTGCATAGCTTCAAGCTTTTTCGGGTCCACCCCGATGCCATCCTTTCCCACCAGATGACCCAAGTATTCCACTTCTGAGGCACCAAAAGCACATTTGGAATGTTTCAAGAAAAGTTGGTGCTGAGAGAGTAGGCGGAGAACTTGATCCACATGAGTAAGATGGTATGTCCAGGTTTTTTTATAGATGAGGATATCATCAAAGAAAACTAAGAAAAAATGACGGAGAAAAGGGCGAAAGACATGGTTCATGAGGCTCTGGAAGGTGGAGGGGGCGTTACACAAACCAAAGGGCATGACCAAAAAATCATAGTGGCCCTCATGAGTGCGAAAGGCGGTCTTGGGAATGTCTGCCTCTTTCATACATATTTGGTGATAGCCCGAGCGAAGATCAAGTTTGGTAAAGAATTGGGCGCCACTCAATTCATCCAGGAGGTCATCAATGACAGGAATGGGAAATTTGTCTTTGATGGTCAGTTTGTTGAGAGCACGGAAGTCAGGACACATTCTCTAATAACCTTCTTTCTTCAGTACCATGACGACTGGAGACAAGTAAGGGCTCGTACTAGGATGGATGACGTCGACAGTAAGGAGTTCCTGGACCATTTTTTCAATTTCATTTTTTTGTGCAAAGGGGTGGCGATATGGACGGATATTGGGGGGAAGGCTTCCTGGGACAAGGGGAATGGAATGATCATGAACACCGCGGGAAGGAGGGAGTCCTTGG
>WSFP011362540.1:0-32891 GCA_009831015.1 Picea engelmannii
GTCTCGGCCGAAACTTTCCTGATTTTTTTCTTTGTTAGGTAAACGCTGGCTGTAGTGGGCCAGCCCGCGTTCCAATGCATGCAGTATAAGGCCTGCCAGCGTTCCAACGCGCCCGGTGATAGGTTAGGGCGCGGGTTACTTAATTTAGGAGGTTTTTTGAAGAGTCTGTTCAGCATGGCTTTCAGAATGAAGGGCAATGAATTGGCATGATGCCAGGTAAGCATGGATGGTGCAATTTAGGGTTATAACACATACCATGTAGTTTAAAGATATTATACATGAATACTTGAGTGACCATGGAGACTTTAAATGCGTGTTGTAGAGAATAATAATGAGCATGTTTGGGAAGGTGATCAACCAAAACCATGATGACATATTTATTACTATATTTTGGTAACTCCATGTTGGCCCTTGACCAAGTTTTGAGGAACACTTGGTCATATTTGACTGTTTTTGGGACTTCGACAGCTTGTCAAAGATGGAGCGCAACACGAAGTGGAAATAGTGGAAGCTAGACCCCTTTTTGGGTCCTTTTTGGGTTTTTAGGGATAATGTAATGGGAAAGGGATGTCGGCCCATGGGTTTACCCATGCTTAGGCCCACTTTTGTAATGTATAAATAGATGTCTAGGAGAGTAAGTAAGGGGCGATAGCCCATCCATGTGATGTAATCTAAGTGCTAGTAGTGCTCTGTGCATGAATGTAGAAGGGTTACAAAGCTAACTGCAAGTTATTATAGAGATTATGGAAGTCTTTGGGTTACAACGCAAGGAAGAAGGATCTAGCGAGCTGTGAAGATCTTATGTCCTGTGCGCAGAAGGTTTTTTGGTGACTTTGTGTTGTAACATGATTAACTGAAGCTAATAAAGAAGAAGAATTTGTGGACGTAGCCCCAGGGTGGGGGTGAACCACAATAGACCTCTGTGTTGGGCTTTGTTCCTCCACCTGATGTTTTTGTCTCTTCCTTTGTTAAGTGCTTTGATGTGTTTAGATAGATCTATTTATGCTTTGTGGTTATGACATATGAATGAATGTTAGATATGGTATGTAATAAGATTAGTGCTTGATCTAGCGAATCTAACCTATCTTTTTGTGGCTAAGTGCTAAATTATCTTAGATTTAAGTCCATATTGTGATGCTCTATGTTGTCTATGAAGTATCATAAGGGTTGAATATTGATGAATAATCTATGCTAGGTTATTGCTAAGTGTTATAACCGCAGATCTATGTCTCAGCTAAGGTTGTAGACACCTGAGTCTCACAACCACCCCTGCCTCTACCTCGGGTGAGACTTCATATTCTTTGTAGGTGTTGCTGAAAGGGCTAGTAGTTAGGGTTTTTTGGTGCATTGTTGTAGTTTTGAACCTTGGATCTTCCCCTGTGCCAAAAAATGGTTCTGTTGCTGAGACCTGAAACTGTGACTGCTAGGAACTGAGCAGAAGAAGCTTTGTGAAAAGATTCACCCTGAAATTGTGAAAGCTTTGTTCGTGGATCTATGCCCTAGTGCACAGTGATCCACTTGATTTGAAAATATCTATGCTAAATAAGGAAGGATAGATCTGAAGGAAAGAAGTCAGATCTGTAAGAAAAGAGGTTGATACTGAAGAAAAGAAGTAAGATATGTAAGCTCTGTTCTCTGATAAAGGTAAGAATAGTTAAAATTTGTTAGATCTGGAAGCTTTGTACCCTGTAGAAGTAAAAGAAGTGAAAAGTTTTGTTTCTAAAGTATGGATTTAGGTATGCTTGATAGATTTTGTCCTAGATTGAAAACTAGGGCATTGTTAGATGAAAGAACATTTGATATGAATAGATATGATAAGTATAATGATAGATATCTTATACCTATGCATAGAAAGAATTTTTGGACTAACCAATGGATGTAGGATCCTAGAAAGAAATTTTTGTAGGATAACCATTATGATCCTATCGCATAGTATAAGAAGAGTTGGGGATCATTAAAGAGAAAGAGAGGATTAACTATTTGTTATAGTTGCAGAAGACCGGGACATATTGCTAAGAAATATCATGGGAGAAACCCTAGTTTCCTTTGTTGTAAGGCTATGGACCATGAAGTACTGGATTGCACTAGAATGATTTCTAGACTTGAAAAGATGAATATGGAGCAAGCAAACTCTGAAGGAGATCAAGAGACTAAGATTATAGAAGAAGCCCAGAAAGAATCAAAGATTATGTTACTGAAAATGAAAGAAACCCTGGATGAACATAAAGATGCCAGTTTGTCAGAGATCTTCAAAGAAAAGGATAAAATTGAAGTAAGAATAGGAGACTTAGACCTTGACTGTGCTCTGGATGAGGGAACATAGATGAACATTATGAGAGAAAGTACTTGCAAAACCCTAGGAAGGCCTGCTATGGTTCCTTCACTGGGAAAAGGAGGGTTCATTAAAGGAAAAATGGTAACCCTATGTAACAGGATTACCCAGATAGCTATGAGTACCCATGGAGCTTCGATAGAGTAACAATTCGAAGTTATTAAATTTATTGAGGACCATGACCCATTTCTAGCTTTCCTAGGTAAGATCTAGATTGAAAAAGATCAGATCTGAAGAAAAGAAGAAAAGGAAGCCCTAGAACAGAAGAAGCAAGAACTCATGGAATTTATAACTAGAAAGATCGCCCACTTGATGGAAGAAAAAGAGAACATATCTAAGATATTGAACACCAGGGACTTGGATGTCGAAGCTATAAGAGTATTAGAGGAACCACAAAAGACCGAAATACCTAATCCATATAATGAAGGAGTATTACCCTCAGATCTGAAGAAAGAATCTCACCATCGTGAAGTGACTATGTCGAGAGAAGATAAGAATCAGAATGGAAAAGGATGACCGAGATGAAGCTCACTAGGAAGAAGGCTAGGAAGCTAAGTAAGAAGAGAGCCAAGATCGAAAATCTATAGAATACTCCAGAGGAAACTTCACAAAAGGAAAAAACAAAGGAATTGAGCTTCACCGGGATATCTAAACAACGACATACAACACTTCGTTGTGGCGAAGCAATATAGCCATTGGATCAATATACCCATTCGAATTCTACCCCGAATAGACAGAAAAGAATTAAAGGATCACCACTAGACCACTGGACCATGCCATAACGGATGGATCAACGTTCATGGAAGCTTCATACCCGGCAAGAAGACCATTGATGAATTTCCTATTTAGCTCATCGCGCCATGCCCGAAGAACACTTTTTCCAACTGAAAAATCAAATCCCACAGAACTAGTGATTATCTACAGTGATCATTGCAAGAAGATTGTTCATCCTAGTGTAGTATTTTGAGATCATCGTGACCCCTATTATCTTTCCCGAATGCGTATGTCCAACGAGCTGACCGCACTTGAGGAATCTGTCACAAAGTTCCTTCTCTATTTAATGATTGAGAGAGCCATGTAAAAAAGAATAATGTCCATCGGAGTCCAAGCATCATCGATGGGAGGAATGCAAGCCTCCCTATCGACTTCTCGTGAAGGGACATCTCGAGCCGGTGCAGAAAGAAGAACTAAGCATACGGACAACATAGCCAATGTGAAGTTAGTGCCATCCATCCTACCAGCTTACATACCCCCTCTGAGTGGTGATATTAATAGCGACAGTATCCCTAGACACTTTGAATACACCCTAGTCATTGCATATCTACTGAAAGGAGTACGCACCTACCATGCATATGAAGACAAGGTTACAACGTTGAAGTTTTGTGACTTCAACCTGGGGGACCATAAAGCTTACAACATGCTCACCCCATATAAGTACTTGACAAGAACTAAGGGAAAGAATTCGAAGCTCATCTCTCAACAATGGACGATGAACCTTGCGTAGTATTCTCTTCTCAATGTTATGAAAATACCACACTTTGATAGACACCAGGAGGTGAATGCTTGTGTAAAATTTCTTCTAGCAAGTTACCGCGGAGGATACATGTGGTTAGACCGTCACATAATTGTTGATCCGACGCTGATCAATAGGATCACTAAGCTTATCATGCAGAGCCCTGATCCCCATGAGTACTATCATGGAAAGACCGCAGACTGCACTCTTTCACATAAGATCAAAGAAGCCTATGGAGATGTTGAGAAAGGCGTGAGAGGCTACAAGGTAGCTTCTATTGAAAGTGGCGTAGTGCGCCTCGCATGCCAACTAATCACAGGGAAGCTGGTACACAATAATTTACCAACACAAGTATCTGGCTTTGTAGTTTACCTCGCATGAAAGTGCGCAAAGGGACTACAAATGAACTGGGCGAAGTACCTAGTGAATCAACCGAAGATTGAATGCAGAGAAGCCTGAGATCAGGGGAATGAATTCCATTTTAGCTGGCTCTTGATACTGATCGCTTTTGTTGCATGGGAGCTACTGAAATATGCAACCTTCCTAGACCTTGACCCCTTTGAGCCACTAACCACGAAGTTCAGTACATTATGGTACTCGAACGACATGAGAAAGCAATGGAAATACAATGTCATTTTCCATGTGTACTATAACCAACTGAAAGCATCCATAAGGAGTGAACCTTGCATAAACCCGAACACTTTACATAGATTTCGATCTCTGATAAAGTTCAGTGCAGACTGCCACTTTATATACATAACCCCACATGCTAATGAACACCAGGAACAACCTCAGTCCTATTATAAGCTAACACAAGAATACCTAGAAGAGATCAACAATGAATGGTCAGTTGACCTCCTTATTTCATCAGACCCCACATAAATTTTCGACATTGATAGCCTCGGAACTACGTAGGATACACCTCAGCCCAGTAAGACAAAGAAAGAAAAGACGACGAAGAAGACTGAAGAAGTCCAGGATCTTGACTACCTATCTTTAAGGAAGGCTTCCATTACACCAGATGAAGAAGGTGATGACGAAGAAGGTACATAATTTGAACAACAGAAATTCGAAGTACCACTCTCTAGGGACAAAGAAGACTCATCGAAGAAGAGGAAGGTCACACCTCTAAATCTTCCTCTAAAAAGAAACAAAGAACCCCTGTAACCAAGATGTGAACTGCCCTCACGTTCGATGACTTTGATTTCATTGTTGCATTGGTCAATGATGCTTCAAAGGAAATCATAGAGAAGCAAGAGGTGAAGTAGGAAAAAATGTATATCGAAATTGAGATCGCACTCCAAGGAGTATAGCAATAACTCCAGTCTAGTCGAGCAATCTCTATAGCACCTCTGCCAGAAGGAACCATAGAAGTGGGAGATGAATCAGTTCAGCTTCGCAATATTGTTGATACAGTCGAAGTACGCCTTCGACATGCTCAGTAAGAAAAAGCGCAGGCCACCTAGGCCCTAAAGAAATCACAAGAGGAAATTATTGAACAACGCCAAGCCGCGCAACAAGAGAAGAATGCTCTCCAAGAAAAATTTGAAGTAAATAGAGCGAAGATCCAAAAAGAGAAAGAGAATATGCTCGCAAAGAAGATAGGAATTGAAGAAGCAGTCAATAGAGCATTTCGCTCTATGACCGGCTTAGAGTAGAAGGTAGAATATCCCATAGAGTGCCAAGTGACGAAGTTGGTTGAAGTCATTCAACAACTTCAACAAAGGGTCATGGAATTAGAGCTTCAAACCATACCACAGACTCCACAAGAAGTGCGCGAACAATGAGAATTGAATGCTCAGAACATAGTGGAGAGGATTAAAACACTTGATGTAGAATGTAAACAGCTAAGTAGCAGAAGTGCGTAGATATATGAATGACTATCTGAAGACCCAAAGTTGAAGAAAATAGAGTCCCAACTCTAGGAAGAAAAGTAGCATGCAGATAAAGTACAAACGTAGCTCATGCTCCTATCACCCATCGAGAGGATGAAGAGATCCTAGGAACAGTTCACTGCCAAACAACTCATTCTTATCACACAAAACAGAGTGATGGAGGTCACCCATAAAATCCAGCCTAGCCAGGAGGTGGCCTACCTACTGTTTGAAGCAATTGAAGTCCAAGTAACACTACTAGAACAAGTAGTTGTTACAGTCTAGTAGCAACTGGAAGGACCTATCAACGAAGCGATTGTTCAGGAATTCGTTGAGCAAGAAGCAGTAGAATAGAGACAATTTGAAGAAGCTCAAGCCAAGCTTGAGACCTTTGAGGCAAAGTTACCTAGACCTGAGTGACGCGGGATGAGTCACAGGTGAGTGTTGGGGGAGTTTTGGCCCTTGACCAAGTTTTGAGGAACACTTGGTCATATTTGACTATTTTTGGGACTTCGACAGCTTGTCAAAGATGGAGCACAACACAAAGTGGAAATCATGGAAGCCAAACCCCTTTTTGGGTCCTTTTTGGGTTTTGGAGGATAATGTAATGGGAAAGTGACGCAGCCACACCCTCGCTGGCATGTCCACTCTCATAGGATCTTCTTTCTCCTCAGTGCGAAGAAATCAAAGGTTCTTCTGATTCCCTGTCGGGAATCTTCCTTACCCACAGATTCTCTTCAACGCGACTCCCCTTTGTTGACTTGCTCACAAATCTACGACGCTTCTTGCAAGCCTTCCAGGCACGATTTTGTCTATACCGTCCTTCGACGAAATCGAAGGCCTTTCCTTCCTGATCTTTTCTCATAATTTTTGAGTCCCTTCAGGAAACTCTTGCACGCACGCCTTGCGGAAAATCTTCAACAACGTCTAGGTGTTGAAGTCTCTCGACTCTACGCACACCTGGAACAGTGGTCCTAATTCCCTTTTTCTCAGAATCGCAACTCTGAGTCTTAACTTGGCCTGCACACTCCTTGCACAGCATTGTGCCTAGATGAACTTATGGGAACTTATAACAAAAGTTATCTCTATCTGAACCCTTCTGTCAACGCACTCCTTGCAGACAAATTCAACTGCACTCCTTCCGGGAATCTTCTGGCTCAAATAGAGAAACAATTGAAACTAATTTCTTATTCTCTCAGACTTCAATTCCCACATGAAATCACATACACAGCATATAAAAACAATTATATGACAGGAAGCAAAGGTTCATGAGCATAACATCAATACACAGAGAAACAACACAAAACCATGGATTTGAATCAAGCTTTCTTCTATTAATTCAAATGCCTGTACATGGGTGTTCTTCACACAATTCTCTACTTTCTCTCTTTCTGAATGCTCTAGCTCTTCCTTGATGATGTTACAATGTTACAATGAGGGTGTCTATATCCTTTTTCCCTCTTGGATGCTAAAACTAGAATTTAATTCCTATCTAACTGCATTAAATCTATTAAATGTCGACTATGTACCTAAGGACGAGAGCGTATCCGCTCAAGGTCCATTACAATATACAAGTGAGCCTTTTCTTAAATAGCTCATTTAATATTTGTGCAACAATCCCAAGGCATTTTCAAAATTTGCGCTGGCTTATCCAGTTGGTTTCCGCCTGATGTGCTGGCTCGCTTGATGTGCTGGTGATGCTCCTGCATCATACTCCTCGGCTTGAAAAATTTCATGGGCTCTTGTCCATGAGCTCTTGCACGGTCTGTCCATGCTTCCGTATATGTGCTTCACTCTCCCAGCTAGCATCTTCCACTGGATGATTCTTCCACTTGACCAAATACTCAAAGTATTATTTTATCCTAGTCTTCTTACCCACTCTCTTGTCCAGTATGCACTCCATCTGCGGATTCTCTGCAACTGGCATTTGTTTCATCCACTGGATCACTGGTTCTTCAGTTCCAGTCTCTGCTTCTCCAACCCTGTATGGGTATAAATCCGTGACATTGAATATCAGAGATATTCCGATGCCCTCCGGTAACTCAATCTCATAAGCATTTTCTCTGAATTTCTTTAGGACCCTGCATGGCCCGATTTTCTTCATTTTCAACTTATTGTATGTTCCCCTTGGGAACCTTTCCTTCCTCAAATGTGCCAGAACCAGATCACTAACTTCAAAATTAAGTTGTCTCTGATGTTGATCTTCTCTGCGCTTGTACTCCTGGCTTGATTTCAACAGTCGCTCCTTCACCCTGCTGTGAAGTTCCCTCATCGCCTCGGTGAATTCTTTTGCACTAGCACTACTAGTAGCAGTCCATTCTGAATCCCTCAGTTCAGAAACTCCTCTCGGCTGCATTCCATATACAACTTGAAATGGACTTTTCCCTGTGCTCTGATTCACTAAATCATTATATGCAAACTCTGCCCGTGGAAATATGTTATCCCAGCTGCTATGGTGCTTCGTCACCAAGCTCCTCAGCAAGTCTCCCAGAATTCTGTTCACCACCTCTGTTTTCCCATCCATCTGAGGATGATAAGCTGAACTAAATGCCAAGTTAGTTCCTAGCTTCTTCCATACGGTCATCCAAAAATTCCCTATGAATTTAGTGTCCCTATCTGAAACTATGCTTTTCGGCAATCCATGGAGTCGAATGACCTCCTTGAAAAATAGATTTGCGATGTGAGTCACATCGTTGGTTTTATGGAATGGAATAAAATGTGCCATCTTTGAAAACATGTCCACCACCACAAAGATGGAGTAAACACCTTTTTGTGTCCTTGTCAAACCTAATACAAAATCCATGCTAATTGCCTCCCATGGTCTCTCTGGTATGGGAAATGGCTGAGAAAACCTCGCATTCTGTTTTCTCCCCTTCGAATGTTGGCATACCCGACATCTGTCAACAAATCGATTGACTTCTCACCACATCCCTGGCCAAAAGTAAGACTCATTCAGCTTCGCGAATGTTTTTTCATGGCCAAAATGTCATGTTAAGCCTCCGTTGTGTTTCTCTTTCAAGAGGTTCTCCCTCATGGAGCAATTTGGAATGCACAATTGATTGCCCCTAAACAAAAATCCCTCCTGGATCATATAATCTATCCACGAGCTTCTATCTCTGAGAACTGGATTCTCAGCTGCTTCAGATGCCTCTGCAAAATATGCATCACTTGCGTACATGTCCTTGAGATTTTCAAAACCCAATGTTTTGAACCAAAATTCCTGCAGCAAAAAACACTTTCTGCTCAAAGCATCAACCACTTTGTTAGCAATACCCGAAATATGCTTTATTACAAATGTGAAATTCTGCATATACTCTACCCATTTTGCATGTTTCTGATTCAACTTCTCCTGTTGAGTCACAAACTGCAATGCATGATTATGACTGTACAATACAAATTCCTTTGGGATCAAGTAATGCCTCCACTTCTTCAGCGCCTGTATGATAGCATAAAATTCTTTATCATACGTGGAGTACTTCAGTTTCCCCTCATCCATCTTCTCGCTGTAATATGAAATCGGCCTGTCTTCTTGACTCAAGACCGCTCCTATGGCAAAACCACTTGCATCACATTTCACTTGAAATGTTTTCATGAAATCCGACAACACCAACACTAGCCGTTCCGTTATCTTTCGCTTCAACAGATTGAAGCTCTTCTCAGCCTCTGCTATCCAATGAAAATACTTATGTCGCTTCTTCACTGTATCCATCATCGCTGCGCTAATTCCACTGAAATTCCTAATAAATTTTCGGTAGAAACTAGCCAAACCATGAAAACTTCTCACCTCGAAAATATTTCTCGGTGATGGCCAATTCTTGATCACTTCCACTTTATCCGGATCCATCCTCAACTCATTCGCCGAAATAAAAAAACCCAAGTAAATGAGCTCTATTTTCATAAATGAGGATTTATTCATGTTGATCAACAACTTCTCCTACTGTAGCTTTCTCATCACAATAGATAAATGCTTCAAGTGCTCAACCTCTGATTTACTGTAAATTAGTATATCATCCAAATACATGATCACAAATTTTCCTATGAATTCCCTCAGGACTTCATTCATCAACCTCATAAAGTTACTTGGTGCATTCGTCAAGCCAAATGGCATGACTAACCATTCATATAATCCCTCATTGGTTTTGAAGGCTGTCTTCCATTCATCGCCTTCTCTCATGCGAATCTGGTGATATCCGCTTTTCAAATCTATCTTTGAAAAATACTTTGCCCCACTCAGGAAATCCATCAGATCATCCATTCTCGGCAGTGGAAACCTGTACCTGATGGTTATCTTATTAATCGCTCTCGAGTCGGTACACATTCTCCAACCTCCATCCTTTTTCGGACTGAGCACTGTTGGGACGGCACACGGGCTCAAGCTCTCCCTGACCAATCCTTTGTCCATTAACTCCTGGACTTGCTTCTTAACCACTTCATTCTCTTGTGGCGTCAACCTATACGTGGCTTTGTTCGGAAAACTGGATCCTGGTATGAGATCAATATGATGACTCACACTCCCCATCAGTGGCAACGAATGAGGTAATTCGTCCACTATGATGTCAGCGAACTCCTCCAACAATTTATGAATCTCATCTGGTAAATCATCCACCCTTGTGCTAGTCAGAACAATCCTTGGTTTTCTGATCACGAATAATTGTGGATCTTCCTTCTTCTTAACCTCCATAAGAAGATCCTTTGAACTCATGAGAAGTACTGTGTTTCTTACTTTCGGATTCATCTCCTTATACTTTATTGGAAGCAACCTGTGTGTCCTCCCATCTCTTTCCAGGGTATATGTGTTCATCCTTCCGTCATGAACCACATTTTTGTCATATTGCCATGGTCTCCCCAACAATAAATGACATACATCCATAGGAATGACATCACATAGTACTTTATCATTATACCCTCCTATCTTGAATTCGACTAAACACTGTTTAGTCACACTTACCTGATGTCCCTTCTGTAGCCATGAAACCTTGTATGGACTTGGGTGATCAGTCGTCTCCAGCTCCAACTTCTCTACCATCTCGGTTGAAACGATATTATCCGTGCTACCGCTGTCCACAATAACCTTGCACACCCTATCCTTGGTTTTGCAAGTTGTTCTAAAAAGTCTGGTCCTTTGGACTGAACTTTCCACCTCCTTCTCGAGTGTCAAAAGGACTTTATGCATCGCAAGCGATCTTCTTCCTTCTGCATCTTCGGTCTCAACATCCCACCTCTGTGCTTAGGCAATGTGAGCTTCTCCAATGTCCTTCTTTTTCTCTGGACACTCATATGACTTGTGTCCATTTTTTCCACATGTGAAGCATGTGATTACTCCACCTCAACCTCTTCCTCTTCCTCTAGTACGAGGAAAAGTGTTTGCATCAGCATAATATCCTCTATGTTCATTATGATGTCCTCTCTGTTCAATGTATGTTCCTCTCTGTGAGGTTCCACCTCTCTCAACTTTACCCTGAGGTTTCTTCCATTCCTCTTTGGGCTTCTGGTATTTTTCCTGGGCAATTGTTTTGCCTCTGAGCTGACTTCTGCCTTGGCCCCTCTGACCTTTATTTCAGCTCATCTTCTCCTCAGCTTTCAGAGCCATATGATAAGCATCCTCCACTGTCCTGATGGTAACCATTCTTAGTTCATCCTGAATTTCGTATCTCAGGCCATTCAGATATCTGGAAACCTTCTCATCATCGCTCTCTCGATGACCTGCTCTGATGTTCAGTCAATAAAATTCCTCAGTGTATTCTTTCACTGTCATCAGCTTTTGTCTCAGGTTCTGCATTCTCCTGAACAAAGTGATTTGGTAGTCTCTTGGGATGAAATTTTTCTTCATCTTCACGATCATTCTATCCCAGCTCTTGATATTTTTCTTTCCTTTGTAGCATCTATCTCCTTGTAGCTCGTGCCACCATAAGTCTGCATGTCCCTTCAAGCGCATGACAACATGTCTAACCTTATTATCATCTTCGATATCCTCATAATCGAAGTAGATGTCAAGATCTCGGATCCAATCCAGAAGCTCTTCTGCATCCAGATTCCCCTCGTAGACTGGAATATCCATCTTGGACTTTGCACCCATTTTGGATATGGCTCTAATTAATCGCTCCATTGATGCATCTTCGGCTGCAACTTCCTCCTCGCGTTCAACTTCTATTTCGCTATAGGAATCACTAAGATCCCCTGCACTAGTTGTGCGTCTCTGAGTTGTCTCCATCTCCTCGAGTCTTGCTCGGAGATCTCTCATCTGTCTCTCCATTTCTAGATTTCCTTCCGGTCTGCCTCTTCTCCTCACATATCTATCTTCTGGATCAGGTGACTGTCTTTCTCTCCTCGGCGGCATGGAAAATTCCTTTCTCTGCTATGGAAAGAAATAGATATTCCCGCTCTGATACCACTTGACGACGCAGTCGCACCCTCGTTGGCACGTCCGCTCTCACAGGATCTTCTTTCTCCTCGGCCCTAAGAACTCAAAGGTTCTTCTGATTCCCTGTCGGGAATCTTCCTTACCCACAGATTCTCTTCAGCGTGACTCCCCTTTGTTCACTTTCTCACAAATTTACGACACTTCTTGCAAGCCTTCCAGGCATGATTTTGTCTATACCGTCCTTCAACGAACTCAAAGGCCTATCCTTCCTGAGATTTTCTCAGAATTTTCGAGTCCCTTCAGGAAACTCTTGCACGCACTCCTTGCGGCAAATCTTCAACAACGTCTAAGTTTTGAAGTCTCTCGACTATGCGCACACCTGCAACAGCGGTCCTAATTCCCTTTTGCTCAGAATCGCAACTCTGAGTCTTAACTTGGCCTGCACACTCCTTGCACGGCATTGTGCCTAGCTGCACTTCTGGGAACTTAGAAATTTTTTTATCTCTATCTGAACCCTTCTGTCAACGCACTCCTTGCGGACAAATTCAATTGCACTCCTTGCAAGAATCTTCTGGCTCAAATAGAGAAACAATTGAAACTAATTTCTTATTCTCTCAGACTTCAATTCCCACATGAAATCACATACACAGCATATAAAATCAATTATATGATAGGAAGCAAAGGTTCATGAGAATAACATCAATACACAGAGAAACAACACAAAACCATGGATTTGAATCAAGCTTTCTTCTATTAATTCAAATGCCTGTACATGGGTGTTCTTCACACAATTCTCTTCTTGCTCTCTTTCTGAATGCTCTAGCTCTTCATTGATGATGTTACAATGTTACAATGAGGGTGTCTATATCCGTTTTCCCTCTTGGACGCTAAAACTATCAAATCTAGAATTTAATTCCTATCTAACTGCATTAAATCTATTAAATGTCGACTATCTACCTAAGGACGAGAGCTTATCCGCTCAAGGTCCATATATACAAGTGCACCTTTTCTTAAATGGCTCATTTAAGATTTGTGCAACAATCCCAAGGCATTTTCAAAATTTGCGCTGGCTTATCCAACTGGTTTCTGCCTAATGTGTTGGTTCGCTTGATGTGCTGGCGATGCTCCTGCATCAGAAAGGGATGTCAGCCTATGGGTTTACCCACACTTAGGCCCACTTTTGTAATGTATAAATAGATGTCTAGGAGAAGTAGGTAAGGGATGGTATCCCATCCATGTGATGTAAGATAAGTGATAATAGTGCTCTGTGCATGACTGTATAAGGGTTACAGAGCTAAGTGCAAGTTATTATAGAGATTATAGAAGGTTTTTTGTTACAACGCAAGGAAGAAGGATCTAGCGAGCTGTGCAAATCTTATGTCCTGTGCGCAAAAGGGTTTTTGGTGAATCTTTGTTGTAACCTGATTAACTGAAGCTAATAAATAAGAAGACTTTGTGGACGTAGCCCCAGGGTGGGGGTGAACCATGGTAAACATGTGTGTTGTGCTCTATGCCTCGTCCTGATGTGTTTGTCTCTTCCTTTGCTAAGTTATTTGATGTGTTTAGATAGATCTATTTATGCTTTGTTCTTCTGAGATATGAATGAATGTTATATCTAGTATATAATATGCTTAGTTCTTGATCTGCCAAATCTACTCTATCTTGTTGTGGCTAAGTGATGAATTATCTTAGATTTAAGTACATACTGCGATGCTATATGTTGTCTGTGAAGTATCATAAGGGTTGAATATTGATGAATAATATATGCTAGGTGATTTCTAAGTGTTATAATCATAGATATGTGTCCCATCTAAGGTTCCAGACACCTAAGTCTCACAACCACCCCTACCTCTACCTCGGGTGAGACTTCATCTGCTTCACAGGTGTTGCCGAAAGGGTCGATAGTTAGGGTTTTGTTCTATGTTGTTGTAGCGTTAAACCCTCGGTCTGCCCCTATTCCAACACTCCACAATGAATTCTCTCGAAATGTTAGTCTATATAGATGGGAAAATGGGTAAAGGTTGTAGTACACCTCATTTTTTCACTATTTCTCTCTTGTTTCAATTGAAAAGGTCGCATTTTTTAACAAAAGTGAAGATGTTATTCTTCATACATTTGCAAAATAAATTAGATTTTGACCCTTTTATAAATTATATGAATGTTGTAAAAACCTACTATTTGAGAGTTATGGATTTTAAATAACAGTGTTGATTTAAAGGTATACTTCTTCCTCAAATATATACACCCTTTATAGTGAATATCTTCATTGTACCAAGTGTCGCCTTTATATGCATGGGGTGTAATTTGAAGTTGTTGAGTCTAGTGCCCAATATTTGGATATGTAAACCATTCTTTGTGGACATGATTCAACCAAGTTGTTATGATGAAGGAGAGTGAAAAGAGTAAACTTCCCTCTTCATAATTTTGAGAGAGAGAATCTAGTGCCACATTGTCCTTGCCCTTATCATAAATTATCTCATCATCAAATCCCAACATTTTTGTGACACATTTGTGTTTCTCAAGGGATGAAATCCTTTGCTCTAAGATTTATTTTAGGTTACACTGATTCATTTTGATCTACAAAAAGTTTTCAAGGAGGTATGAATGACAAATATCCATAGCATGCAATATAGCCATCATTTCATTTTCATAAGTTGATTTTACCAAGTGTTTCTGATAAAGTTGTTTTCATATTGTATTCACCTTGTTGACCAATATATTATCGCATTCATTCATAAAGGGGTATTTAAAATTGTGAAAAACAAAGTCAATATATTGTAGGTATTGGCAAGGTGGGTGGGGGGGTATATCAAGAGATTTACGAGTTTTGGGGCATAAAAAAACGGCTATATAGTATAAATAAGGGGTATTTTAATTGGAAGTATGTATTAGAGAGAGGGGTTCAACAAATGGATTTTTGGAGGTATTTGTCAATGTATAGTGAACTTAAGGGTATTCTTTAATATCCCATGAATGCACATATGACATCTTAAGTTCACTAACTGAACGCATAATGGTTTTTCATTGGTGAAGGAAAATAATATTTCTTCTTGCATGAGCATGGATCCAATCCCTTTACCAGAGGCATCACATTGAAAAAAAATGGTCTTAATGAAGTGTTGTTGAGATAGAATTTAGGTTGTATACATAGATGATGCAAAAACCCCACCACTCCCATGGGCTTGCACGATCTCCCTGTCTAGGATTGTTCACTGAAGGGAACTGAATTACCTCTATGGCTCTTGCTGAAACCTTGAAATACTCTACCACATTCCTTTTATTTTTTTCCCCACGCACAAATTTGCATGAACGAGTGTCTTACCACATCAGTGGAGAAATCTGCATGACCTCGGGCCAAAACCATGGGCTAATATCTTTAACCAACAAGAACTCTGGCAGTTAAAATCTCCAAGCTTCGAGAGTTCTAACTACAACACACAACAATCCTCCTGAACCTTGAATTCATGAGTAGTCAAACAATGGAGAGGATCAATGAATCACACTAGATGCTGAGATATATAGCTCACAAAGTTTTTGGGACTCCAAGCATCAAGAGTTCTACCCGCTCCAACATGAAATACATACAAAATTGTGAAATTCAAACTCATGGATTAGACGACTGACATCCATCTCAGATCGACGACTGAACATTACTCTGGTTTTCGGGCTTTAGATATCTTCATGATACAACACTGAAAATCCTTTGAACGTCGAATTGGCAAAGGCCTAGATCTACGATCCACGTGTCCCTCTAAACATATGATTGATATCTACTCCGACCTTCGAGAGTTATCAAGCCAAAACACTTTATGCCTCTATTCTACCATACTATCAGATTCCTGAAAAACTAGAAATCTATTGACACATGTCCCTAATTCCAACGGTCAAGATCTACTTCGGGCTTTAGAGATTCAGGAGTTTTTCATACTCTGTAAATAACACTTTAGGTTCACCAGATAACCAGACTTTTGGATAACTATTTATTTTCATACACGTGTACTCTTTCTACTAATGGTCCAGATTAACTTTGGACTCCGAGACTTCGAGAAATTTTCTTCCTCCACAACACACACCCTAAATTTGCAAAATTCACGAAGTCCAAAGGACTTAAAGGGTTAACACCCATGCACCTTTTCCAAATATGACGGTTGTGAAAAACTCTATCTTCTCCTGAACGGATCTCATCCGCTCAACCTCCAAATAAAATGAATCATTTCTCCAAGGACCTTCGCTCACTATTCTTCTTGAGATTTGTCCCTCTAAGTGATTTTACTTCTCCCGAGATTGATACTTAGAAACAATATCTTGCTCACTCCTTGCACTCACTCTCCTTCAAACTCTCTCAACACTTCAATAAGTGTTGGCCCAGTGCACTAATTACACGGTTCTATCCTTCGAGATTTTTATAATCAAATGAGTATACATGCACACCTTTCACTCACTCTATGAAATTCACTATATCGCTCCTAATATGTCAAGTTTTTAAATGACTGTACCTTCACACTCCTTGAGTGGCCACTGTGCACTCCTTACACGAGGATTTTAGAAGATAAACAATTGAAACTTATAGAACATCAAAGGTCCATTCATTCGACCATGAAATACACACACATGCATATAAACATAGAAAAAATATAACATAACATTACCCAAATAACTCAGTGATAAGAAAAATCAGACATGTGAAGTAAATCTCCTCTATTATATTCCTTTAGAATAACATTTACAAGAGTTCCCATAGTTGTCGGATTCTCTCTTTCTCTGTAGTAATCACAATGATATCAACAAAAAATACAATAATCTTCAACAACCTCTTTTGGGCATAGATTACATACATTTATACATGGAGGGGCTTCATGAGACTTCCTTCTGACTACTCTAGTGTTTTCACATCATAATTAAAGCATTATGCCACTAATATTATTACAAATAAATGAGCATTTACAATATAGATATGATTTGATTCTCCAAATATGTACAATCCTTTGGGAGTTAAATAAATTACAATCTCCTAGATTGTTTACAATGGCTAATGCCTCAAAATATTATAGGCCTTTAATTAAAATATTTTTAAAACATTAAAGTGACGCACTCTCCTTGGAATCCAAAACCAATTTGAATGTGTGCATTAGTTGTTGATCTATCCTCCACTTGGCCTCATTGAATGTTGATGTTGATGCTCTTGCATCATACTCCTCTAAACAAAAATATTCATGGACTCCTTTCCATGAGCTCCTCCATTGTCTTTCCATGTTTATGGATATTAGTTTTAGTTATCCAATTAGCATCTTCTATTGGATGATATTTCCACTTAACCAGATACTTATAATAAAATTTTCTCTTGGTCTTTTTAGAAATCCTCTGGTCCAAAATATTCTCTATATGTGGCTTCTCTGCAATGGGAATTTGTCGCTTCCATTGAATATCCTCTTGATAATTTTTCCCTTCTATATCATCCATATTGTAAGGGTATAAATCTACCACATTGAATATTGGTGATATTCCAATGTCCTCTAGTTCAATATCATCAGCATTTGCCACAAATTTTCTAAGGATCTTACAAGGTCCCATCTTCTTCATCTTCATATTTTTATATTTCCCCTTGAGAAATATTTCCTTCCTGAGGTGTGTTAAGACGTGATCTTCAATTTCAAAATTCACCTCTCTTCTCCTCTGGTCTACTTTGTTCTTATATTTATGGTTGTTATTTTACAGCTGTCCTTTGATTTGATCATGCAACTTAGGCATTTCTGTAGAAACGTCCTCTTCTCCTACACTTCAGAATTCATCTCCTCCTAAATCTCTCAATTCTTAAATTCCTCTTCGATGCATCCCATATACTATCTAGAATGGAATCTTACTTCTACTCCTATTGTGTGATTTGTTATATGCAAACTCTTCTTGGGGAAGAATTTGATCCCACTGAATGTTATGTTCAATGGCCAAACTCCTTAACAGGTTCCCTAAACTTCGATTCACTACCTCATTATGTCCGTTTGTTTGAGGATGATATGTTGAACTGAAGGGAAAACTTGTCCCCAGCTTCTTCCACAATGTCCTCCAAAAGTGTGCCACAAAGTTATGATCTTTGTCTGAAACTATACTCCTAGGAAACCCATTCAATCTCACAATCTCCTTGAAAATCAAATTTTCTATGTGAGTAGTGTCACTGATTTTGGGACATGGTATGAAATTTTCCATCTTCAAAAATATGACAGCCACCACAAATATTGAAACAACCCCTCTCTAGGTTCTTGTCAATCCAAGAACAAAATCCATACTTATATCATCCCACGACCTGTCTGGAATAGCCAATGGTTGATACAATCCAATGTTCTACTACTTTACTTTAGCATATTGGTAGACTCTGCATCTGTCCATAAACTTATTCACATCACACCTCATGCCTAGCTAAGAATATGAAGAACTCAATTGTGCATACATTTTATCATGGCCAAAATGTACAACCAATCCTCCACAATGTTTCTCCTTTAGAACATTGTCCCTCATTGAGAATTTCGTGATACACAATCGACTTCCCTTAAATAGAAATCCATATTGGATCAAGTACTCCATCCATTGATTTTTGTCTCTTATCAAAGGGTTCTCACATGCTTCATAAGCTTCCTTGAAATTGAGGTCTTCTTGATACATCTCCTTGAGGTATTCAAATCCCATAGTATCCACTTGGAATTCCTACAAAATCAAACATCTCCTGTTCAAAGCATCTGCAACGTTTTTAGAGCTTCCACTAATATTCTCAATAATAAAAGTAAACTTCTGCATGAATTCTACTGATTTGGCATGTCTCTAGTTCAATTTCTCTTGTTTGGTTATAAACTGCAAATCTTGGTTGTCAATATACAAAACAAACTCCTTCGGGATAAGCTATAGCCTCGACTTTTTCAAAGCATCAATTACAACATAAAATTCCTTTTCATATGTTGAATACTTCCTCTTAACATCATTCAAATTCTCACTAAAATAAGTAACAAGATTATTATCTTGACTTAAAATTGCACCAATGGCTACTCCACTTGCATCAGATTTGACCTGAAAAGTCTTCTTAAAATCTGGAAGAACTAAAATAGTTTTTTCTTTTATATTTTATTTCAATACTCTAAAACCCTTCTCAGCTTATTCTGTCCAACTAAAATATCCATGTTCCTTCTTTATGGTGTCTAGTATGGATGCACAAATACTGTTGAAATTCATGATGAATTTCCTACAAAAACTCCCCAACCCATGAAAACGCCTTACTTCGAACATGATTCTTGGAGAAGGACATTATCTTATTTCCCTCACCTTCTTTGGATCCATCTTCAATTCATTTGAATAGATTACGAAACCCAAATACATAAAAAATAAATCATAAAAGAACATTTCTTCAAATTCACCAACATATTCTCCTGATGTAACCTTCTCAACACCATTTTCAAACGTCTTAAATTCTCCTTTTCAGTCTTACTGAAAACTACAATATCATCTAAATAAACAATCACAAACTTATTATTAAAATATTTGAGCACTTCATTCATCAACCTCATAAACATACTTGGAGCATTTGTTAAGACAAAAGGCATAACAAGCCACTCATACAATCCTTCATTTATTTTGAATGTTGTTTTCCATTCATCTCCCTTTCTCATCCTTATCTGATGATAACCACTCTTCAATTCTATTTTAGAAAAATAACATCTCCACTCAAGCACTCCATTAAATCATCCATTATGGAAAAATTAAATCTATACTAGATGGTTATCTTTTTTATGGCTCTAGAATATGTGCACATTCTCCAATCTCCATCCTTCTTCACACTCAACATAGTTGGTACTACACACAGGCTCAAAATTTCCCTGATCAAACCTTTATCCAAAAACTCTTGGACTTTCTCCTTTACCTCTTCATTATCTTGAGGGGTTAGTTTGTATGTGTCTTTATTCAGAAACAATTCTCTCGAAATAAGGCCAATATGTTGACTAATACTCCTGACGGGTGATAAATTGTGAGGTAAATAATCCACCACAATTTTAACAAACTCATCCAATAACTCTTGAACCTCTACAGGAAAATCATTGATATAAGTTCTTGTGAGAATGACTCCTAGTTTACCTACAACATAAAACTTTATTTTCTGGTCTTTCTTAACTTCTTTTAAGAGTTCCTTCCCACTCATGATAAGTATACTAGGACTAGCTTCCTCTTTGACTCCTTTATCTTTTATTGGAAACAACATATGATTACACCCATTCTCCTAAAGGGTATAAGTATTCTTCCTCCCATCATGTATGACATTCCTGTCACATTTCCATGTCTTCCCAACAAAACATCACAAACATCCATACGTATGACATCACATAAAACCTCATCTCTATAACCACCTATTTTAAACTCAACTTCACATTTTCGACTTACCATGACTTGATGTCCTTTTTGCAACCAGGAAACCTTGTATAGATTTGGATGTGTAGTCATCTACAAATTCATATTTTCCACCATTTATGTGGATACCAAGTTATCAGTGCTCTCACTGTCTATGATCACCTTGCATACTATATCTTTGGTCTTGCAAGTAGTCTTGAACAAACTATTCCTCTAGAATGGTTTTGGTACCTCTTTCTCTAATTTTCTGAGATATTTTATCATCATGATTGATCTTCCTTCTTCAGATGTGTTTTCCTTCATGTTTGTCTCCACAATATTCTTTTGTTCCTGAGAAATGTGATCGTCTTCTCCTCTTGCATTCTTCTTCTCAGGACATTCCCAAGACACGTGCCTTTTTTTCCACAGGAATAACACTTCACTTCTCCTCCTATGCCCCTTCCTCTACCTGTAGGAAAATAATTTCTTCCTCCATAGTGTCCTCCTCTAGAACTTCCTCCCCTTTCTCTCTCACTATTATATTTTCCATCTTCTCCTCTGGGTTTCTAGAACTTCTCTCTGACAATTGCTCTTCCTCTTCCTCTGATAGGACTCTTTCCTCTGTTCCGTTGACTCTGCTTACTTGCCAGGTTTTATTATCTCTTCAGAGCTACCTGATAATAATATTCCATAGTGATCATTGTAATCATGCTAATATCATCCTAGAATTCATACATAAATCCATTAATGTACCTAGCAATGTTTTCTTCATCATTCTCCCTCTGTCCTGCTCTTATGTTCAACTTATAAAATTATTCAGTATACTCTTTCACCGACAAACCTTTACATCTCAGATTTTGCAACTTCTTGAATATATTTATATGATCATCCTTGGGTATGAATTTAGCCTTGAGATTAGATATCATTCTATCCCAACTCTTGATTTTGGTCTTACCTTTACACCTTATGTTAGCTTGCAAATCGTCCTACCATAAAGTTGCATGTCCCTTCAATCTGGTCACTGCATGTTTTACCTTCTTCTCATCATCAATTTCCTCATAGTCAAAGTAATTTTCTAAATAACTTATCTAGTCAAGCAATTATTCTACATTTAAATTACCTTCATACATCAAGACTTCTATTTTTTCTTTGGTTCCCATCTTTACAACAACCCTCAGTTATCGTTCCTCTGCTGCTTGTTCTCCTACAACTTTCTTTGCTTATGCATCTTCACTTTTAGCTTCACTGACATCACCAATGTGTCACGTCGGGTTCTCTTCTTTGTTCTATCTCCATGGTGTCCAACCTTTCATGAAGTTTTCCCATTTCCTCTTCAATGGATGCATTGACTACATGTCTTTGCCTGCGTCTTCTCGACGACATGATTCAAAATATTATTTTCACACAGAGCTTAATTCTCGCTCTGATACCACTTGATACAAACCCTTCACCACTCCCAGGGGCTCGCATGACCTCCTGGTCTAGGATTGTTCACATAAGGAAGTTGAATTAGCTCTCGAGCTCTTGTTGAACGCTCAAAATACTCTACCAAAGAACTTTTCTATTTTCCCTACATGCAAATTTAAGTGCGTGAGGGTATTATCACATTAGTGGAGAAATACATGTCACCCTGGGAGAAAACCATGGGATAATATATTTAACTAGTAGGAACTCTGACACTTCGGAGCTCTGGGATTCGAGAGTTCTAACTGCAACACACATCGAACAATGATAGGGATCAATGTCTCGCACTACACGCTAAGATATACGACTCACAAAGTTTTAAAGAGTTCAAGCGTCAATATTTATACTCACTCCAACACACAATAGCTCCGAAGTCACAAACTCTAAACTTGTGGATCATATGGCTGACGTCCACCTTAGATCAATGACCTAATATTAATCTGGGCTTCGGGGTTCGAAGCTCTTCACGATAAAACACTTCAAATCATTTGAACACTGAACTAATAAAGGTTTGGATCTACAATCCACATGTCCCTCTCAATATATGGTCGATATCTACTATGGCCTTCAGGAATTCTCAAGAAAAAATAGTTTACGCCTCCATTCTCCTATACTGCAGGATTCCTGAATAACTAGAAATCTATCGACACATGGCCCTAATGCCAACGATCATGAACTTCTTTGGGCTTCATAGGTTCAATATTTTTTCACAATGTTGCAACAACACTTCAGGTTCATCGTATATCCGAACTTCCAGATAATTGTTTATCTGCGGACATGTGTCCCTCGTCTACCAATAGTCAAGATTAACTTTGGACTTTGGGACATCGGGAAATTTGTCTCATCCACAAAACACACCCTAAATTTTCTAAATTATCAAATATTGAAGGACTTAAAGGGTTAAAACCCACACACCTTCTCCAAATATGACGGTTGTGAAAAAATATGGATTCTCCCAAGCTTGAGACTTAGAAAAAATATCCTGCGCTCTCTCTCCTTAAGACTCTCTCAACACTTCACTAAGTGTTGGCCCTATGAACTCCTTGCACAGGTCTATCCTTTGATATTTCTATACTCAAATGAGTATATGTTCACTCCTTGCACTCACTCTACGAAATTCACTCTATCTCTCCTGAGGTATTGAGTCTATAAACAACTCTACCTGTGCACTCCTTACATGGCTACTATGAACTCCTTGCATGAGGATTTCATAAGAGAAACAATTGAAAATCATAGAACATCTAAGGTTCATTCATTCAACCATGAGACACACACACATGCATATAAACATATAACACAGATAACATAACATTACCCAAATAACTCATAGAGAAGAAAACTCATACATGTGAAGTAAATATCCTCTATTATATTCATTCAAAAAAACATTTACAAGAGTTCCCACAACTCTCAGCTTCTCCCTTTCTCCACAGTAATCACAATGATCTCAACAAAATATACAATAATCCTCAATAGCCTCTTTTGGACATAGATTACATACATTTATACATGGAGGGACTTCTCGAGGCTTCATCCTTACTACTCTAGTGCTTTCACATCATAATTAAAGCATTCTACCACTAAGCTTATTACAAATAAATGAGCATTTACAATATAGATATGAGTCAATGCTCCAACTATGTACAATCCTTTTAGAATTAAAGAAATTACAATATCCTTGATTGTTTACAATGTCTCGTGCTTCAAAATCTTATGGACCTTTAATTACAATATTTTCAAAACATTAAAGTGATCCACTCTCCTTGGAATCCAAAACCAATTTGAATACACTCATTGGATGTTGATATATCCTCCACTTGGTATCATTGAATATTGATGGATATTCTCCTGCACCAATAACATTCTTCAAATCCTGGAAGCCTTCATATACAACATCATTGCAACTAAAACATTTTAAGCAAGTCCATTAGGGGAGATAAAATATTATCCTAGTTCTCGAAAAATGTTATATAGTAACTAGTTAGACCAAGCAAATATCATCAACTCCTAATATTTTTGGGATGTGGCCAATCCTTAATTTCATATGTTTTCTTCGGGTTTACGCATACACAATCATGACTTGCAATATTAACCAAACATTCCACTTTAGATACACCAAAGAAACATTTAGACCACTTGAGAAATATTCAATAATTAACAAGTAATTGTAATACATGATTCCAAAAAGTCATATGGGGCATGATATGTTTTAATATAGATCAATATGTCATCAAAAAATGCAAGGATAAATGATAGAGAATGGGTTAAAAATTGTTTATTAATGAGAATATGGAAGATGGAAGGTTGATCCAGGAGCATCTCTCCACCTCATCAAGCGCTAGCAAGCTAGCACATCAATGCACAAGGAGGAATAGATTCGAAGGGAAGAGAGGCATCGGTCCTCTCATTTTGTGACTAAATTTAAAAATGAAAAATACAGAATTAAATGTATTAAATATTGTAAGGCTCAAGGAAATTTGATCCATGTGCCTTTGTATAGGATGCATGTGAATTTTCCTTTAATGGATGACATGTAAAAAGGTTTAGTCCTAGTTTAGACAAGATGTCCATTGATTGTAATTGAATGAAATTTAATGGGAGTAGCTGGAGGGAAGGCTCGAGGAACCTTGTTTTGTAAAAACATATCATTGTCTCAAAATTTATTAGAGCTAGTTTAGAGTGGTAGAGAAGAGGAGAGAGTTGTAGAGAGCTCAAGAGAGGAGAGGAGAAGAGCTAAGGCTCAGTTGCAGTCCAACCTTGTAAACATTATATAGAGCATTTATAATTAATACAAAAATAGTTTTTCCTGCATATGGGGTTTTTGTGTTTTTATGTGTGGTGAATGGTTATTCTCTGAATGTTTTTTTGTATTTATTTATGTATGTTGTAGATGTATGCAATAGTTTTCATTTTTAATTTTGTATATACTTCTCTATCTGTTGTGAATTTATGAGTGTTTTGGGCTCTTAGGTTTGTGCAAGGAGTGCACACTAGAGTATTGAAAACTCTGTGAAGCCAGTGTAAGGAGTGCACACTAGAGTATTGAAAACTCTGTGAAGCCAATGTAAGGAGTGCACTTGAACTCTACTTTGAGTTCATACAAGAGTGTTCCAGGTGAGCACACCAGAAAAATTCCAAACTCAAAAAGGGGAAATAGTGTTAGGGAAGTCTTATTAGAGTTGTTTAACACTCTAAAGAAGATTCGCCAGAGTTACTAAATACTCTAAGGGATCTGTAAGGAGTGCATTGAGTGGATGTAAGGAGTGCACAAGAACTCTTTCTTGAGTTCTATGAAAAGGTTTCCAACAGGGTACACCAGAAGGTAAATCTCAAGTGGAGTCGTGCAAGTCTGCATAAATCCATGCAAGGAGTGTAAAAGGAGATAACCCTCTGAGGTTACAAATTTGGAGAAGAAGAACAAGTGTGCACCAGGACCTAAGTCCCTTGAAGTTGACAAAAGCTCAAAATGGATAGAATTTTCAACAATGTAGGAAGAAGCCACGTCACTGGGACTTCCAGAGGGAAGTTCAAAGGCCAAGATATTTTTAAACACTCGAAGGAGTTAAAATCTCAGGAGGGAGAGTTCTTTTCATAACGCAAGAGAAGTCTAGTAGTTGGGCTCGTATAAGAAAGATCAAAGTCTATGCCTTTGCATAATCTAAAATTACCCCTTTGGAAGGAAGCCAATACATTCAAGTGGGAGAAGAAACAACTGCCATTAGATCAGCCTTCAGAAACCATATGGGTCGTTGGATCTACATCCAGTTGGAGGAGGAGTGTGCACAAAGAAGAACAAATCCTAGCCATAGGATATGAGCGCAAAGAACATCAGTTGTCTGATCTAGATAAGTTTTGTGGGGTTTAAACCTAGAAGTCCTTCGGAATTCATGAATTCAGAGGTTTTACGAGATCTAGAGAAAAGGAGAGTGGAATATAAAATTAATGGGGAGCCTAAATAGATCTGTACCATCCATTTAAAAGGACGTGTTGCGATAGTTCTGAGAACTTTGGAGGATAGACGCTTCAAAGGAATTAGGTTTAGGAAAAGTGAGAAATATCAAAAGGTCGGAACCCAAAGTCCACCTCCACTGTAGATCTGAAAGGACAGTTGTCACCAGATCCTACGTTCCATAGGACAGACACTCTAGGAGGAAGATGAATGTGTGGAGAGAGGATACTCAGGGGCCCTAAGGTTGAATCCCATCAGGACCGTTCGATATACCAGAAGCGTGGAGCATCGATCAAGACTCTGTCAGTTCGGGGTTTGGGAATAACAATGAACAGAGTGTTGAAGACTCCCAAAGTCCTAGGAGCCTGAAGAGAATCTAGACCCACGGAAACAGTGGACATGTGGAGGAAGATCAAACCCTCCACTAGTTGGTGTTTGGAGGTAATCCAAGTCCCAGAATACGAAACTCCCGAAGCTTGATATTCTGAAGAAGATCGAGATCATTGGTTTCAAAAGACATGTGGACCGTCGAGAGAGAGACTTCATCACGCCATAGGTTTGGCACTTCGAAGGTTTGTATGTGTTAGAACTCGACGATTTTCGAAGGCCGGAGTCCAGAAATATTCCGTGAGCCATAGATCATGGTGGGTAGTTGGAGTCATTGATCCCCGTAGGTGTCTGTTACTTCGCTAATTCATGAGTCAGGGAGGATTATAATATTGGTGTTGTAAGAACCTCTGAAGCTCAGAGGTATGGATCAGAAAATGAATCTTAGCCGTCGATTGGTGGGTTTTGTGGATCGTTGTATTGGTAAGCCTCCAGGGACTTCACTTGTTTAGTTGTTTGGTTTTTTTGGAGGGTGGTGAAGATAGAACTTCTATAGCCCGAAACTTCAAAGAACCTAAAGTAGCGCCCTTTGGGTTAGCGCCTCATCACTACCCTTAGTCGTATGTGTATTTCGACCGAAACAAAAGGGGCTAGGTCCTAAAATTGATTTTAAAGGCAAAGGGGGAGTTCAACCCATGGATTCTCACTCAAATTCACTTGTGATATTTCACTGGGGCCTTAGGGTCCCAAAGATGGAATATTTTAATTCAGGTAGAAGTAGAAGGACTTGTGTACGTGTTTTTGGGATCTCTTCAAGAGCTCAAGAGTTGTTTCAATTTCTAAATTGATAGATTCTTAGACCGGGAGGTCGAGTGTTATAAGATTATAAGTTCTCTTAGATTTTTTCTAACATAAACAGAGTGACAAGAGTGTGAAAGAGGAGTGTTTATTTATCCCAAAGACAAATATCTGTTGATTTAGAATTGTTTGAAATCCCATAATAATATTTCCACCCTCCATTTATCCATTTTTCAATGTTGTAGTTTCAGTTGAGCTTATGGTGGATATTGATTCGAAGATAATTGTATGAAACCACTTTCTTCAAGCTATTGTTTTCATAAAAAAAAGTATCATAGATGATCCTTTTGGATTTAATTATCATATAACCTTTATTTTGTCAATGCTCACAGTCATGCCCATGCTAGAGCATAAGTCCTTGAGGACGATATTAATTTCTTACCTAGGTCATAGAGAATATTTTCCATAAGAAACATATCACCAGCATAAAGTAGGATGATGAATATACTAGTGAGAGTCAATCCAACACAACCTACATCCTCCAAACAATCTTCTAAATTATCAATATATATTCTAAAAAGGGTAGGGGATAGGGGACACCCTTTCTTCACTCTTGTATTACAATACATTTATTCCAACCAACACTAAGTGTCCCTAAAATTGGAAATAACCTTCTCGTGTAGCCTTACTCTAAAAAATATCAATTTGAAAGAGAATTTAAGTTCTTGTAACCTATTCCAAAGGTTAGTCTTGGGTACAATGTCAAAAGATTTTCCAAAATCATCAAGACAACAAATGATATCAACTTTATCATTATGAAACTCCTCTGTAATGATCCCAAGTATAACAAGGTGGTCCATAGTGTAATGGTAGCCTCTAAACCTAGCCTGGCCTCTAAATATTTTTCCATGGATTTCTAGCCATGTGTCGATCTTCATTTCCAAAATGCTTCTGTACAACTTAGCTAAAATGGGGCTAAACATAATTGTCCTATAATTAGAGGGATTTATTTTATCCCCTCTTTTCAAAATAGGTACAATGAGGCTTTGAGTCCAATGTTTTGGGAAGCCTTTCTCAATAGATAATTTAAAGAGAATATGTATGTGAGGAATTGGGATAGATCCTCCAATTTTTTATATTTCAGTTTGGTAAACTTCGATCTCCTTATATTTTCCTTTTGAGAGCCGCGTAACTGAAAACTTAATGTGTTCTATAGAAAACACTTCCTCCTTTGTAGAGATGTTTAACATGTTTTCTAAGACATTAGGGGATTCATACATATTTTTAAGGTAGAAATTCCAATCCTTCAAGGGAATATTATTATTTTCTTTAGTTTTACTAGTTAGAATTTTCCTCTGTAATTTCTTAGGATGTATCTTAAATATGTGCAAAAGCTTCTCTTGTTTTCTATTTATAACTTTTTTTTTTGTTTAATTAAGGTTTAGTATATATTTATGTTATATTATTTTAAAGATCCATTGGAAGCATCCCTAATGTATTTTATAGAAATTTTACATTCCTTATCGTGCCAAGGGTTAGTTCTATTGTTTTTCTTTTTATGTAACACCTCTATAGATAAATTGTTAATTGAAGTAGAGATGGTTGCTGTAAAATTTTGATAGTCATATTCAATATTTTTCTTATTTGATATTGATCCAGATGGATGTAGATGGCCTCCCACCTATTCCAACTAGCTCATTTTGGAAGTTTTCCAGTTTGACAGTTTTTTCCTAGTTTTCAGGTCCTTGACTTCCAGGGTTGTTTTGAGGCCCTAAACAATGTTTTTAAGGCTCTCCATAGTTAACATGTGTAGGGCTTGCTACAGAAAAAATGTTTAGTCCTCGAATAGACCTTTCCAATAGGTTATCGTTCTCCTAAAATCGAGATAAAATTCAGAAGTTACGACCCTGGGAAGTTGATGTACTAACTTACCCAAACGAGGCCCACATGACTTTTGGCACTTCATCTCCTAGGGTTAGGTTTTTGGATGTCTAGGGTTTTTTAAATTTTTGTTTATTGTTAAAAGGCCTTGAGAGACTCATTGTAATAATCTTCTAGTGAATGAGCGCAGTTGTCACATATATTCTCAGAGATAAGTTTCAACCATTATAGCAAGCTTGTTTTCCACTGCATTTTATAGTTTCAACATATTTCCTTACTGAATAGAAACCAGTTTTACTGTATATATATGTTATTATGTGTTATGCATCTTTTGATAATAATCTGTATTCATTTTGTTATGCTCATAAAATTCAGATCAGATATGATTTTCAAAGTGTTGCTTAAGTCTTTTAATAAGAGATCAACCTTTTGTTTGTCAAAAAGCAGGTGTCTTTGGTTGTAAGAGTGCTTCTCAACAAAGCTTTTTTGCATGGAAAAATTAAGAGTTAGGGTTAGAGGTCTCTTATCAAAGTTAGGTTCAAGGTTATCTAAAAGATCAAAGTTTACTATTTGGTTGTATATGAGAATATATGGTATTACATAATCAACAACACTACTCTCCAACCCATGAATACAAGTCATCCTATTAGAAATTGGTCACTTCTTTAGACCATTGCAAATTTTTAAATATTCATAACTATAGACCTTGAGTAACTAAGTACCAAGCAAATTCTAGATAAAAAAATGTGTGTTGAAAAATGTGTTTTCCCTTGAAAAGATTTTGCATTAAGAAGTCATTCTTTCTGCAAAATGGAGAGACTTGAAAAATATTACTTTTACATAACACTCACATCCAATTAACAAATAATTAATCTAGCATTCACATCCAATTAAAAATTAATTAAGATAATAATTTATGGCTCCAAAATATTTACTCACATTGAATAATTTTTATTTAATCATATGTACTATAAATGTTTTGTTAAATTTTTAATAATAATTTTTATTTTATAAGGTATTTTTTTTGTTTGTATTTATATTAACAATGTGTTTTTTATTTCTTATTCTTAGTATTTTGGACCTTTTAAAACAATTATTAATCTCTTATTTCAAATTACAATTTATAATTATTTTTCAAATTAAAATTGACAAATCATAAGTTTATGTAAAAGGAAATTAAAAGATAATACATCATGAATTTTTAATATGATGAACAAGGGTATATGCTAAATTTCAACATTGTTGAAATTCACCCAGGTCTCTATTACCATAAGTGACATATTTACCTCATAATAAGTATATTTTTTTTATAAGTGGTTTGCAATATGTTTTATTGTTTACTTTGAATTATGTTTTAAAAAATTTAAAATTTAGTACTAAGTATTTATAATCAATAGACTATTAAATTAAATTAAAATTATTAATAATGATTTATAATAAATAAATTAGTAAATAAAATATTATATATATAATTATATTAAGATGATTTTAATAAATTATTTTTTTAAATAGTTATATAATTGAAAATAAAAATATTAAAAAACAAATTATTTTAATGAAAAAGATATAATTAAAAATAGAAAAACCAATAATTTTTAAAATATAATGATTACAATTAAAATATAAGTATTTTAATGTTAAACTCAACAAATCATGCTAGTATCACTTCAGTTCATATGATTATATAGTTGAGAGTAATAACTATGATATGACGTCATGGATAATAGTAAATTCAATTTATTCATTTAATTTTTAATATTTAAAATTAAAAAAGAAGGGATGTTTTTTAAAAAATTTAAAAGTTTCACTTTATTTACAATTCAATAGAGTATTATATAATCATATAATATGAAGGTTGTGGTAAGGTATTAAATTTAAAAAAAATTGTACTGGAAAAATGAGGGCTGGTTAAAGAAAAGTAATTGTTCTTTAATATGAAGGCCGTGGTAAGGTATTAAAATTTAAAAAAATTGTACTGGAAATTTTATAAATAACGATGGTAGGTTAAAGAAAAGTAATTATTTTTTATTGTTTATTATTTGTTAGTATTTATATTAAGAATTTGGAAAAATTTCTAATTAAGTTTTTATGATTAGTTATTATTTTTATTTATGTAAATGTGAGTCATTATCTTTAGAGATTGTACTTTAACAATTTGAATCTTCATTTTTATAATTAACATAAAATTTTCAAATTTTTTTTTTTAATTTTAATGATAACAATCATTAAATCAAAACAAAACATATAATCTCATTTTGGTGATGATATTGTACTTTAACAATTTGAATCTCTCATCTTTATAATTAACATAAAATTTTCAAAAAAAAAAATCGAACTTTAATGATAATAATTATTAAATCAAAACAAAAGACATAATAATTATTAAATCAAACAAAACACATAATCTCATTTTGTTTATGATAGTATTAATTTGGAAAAAGTTTTTATTTTTTATTTTTTTATGAGTAATTGAAAATTGATTTGAACCATAAGATACATTTAATCTATAATGTAGAAAAAGAATAAATGGATGATGGAAAACTTACTTTTAGTATTGAGAACAATTTTAAAGTTAAAAAAAAATTATTTTGAAAAGAAAAGAAGGCCATGTTAGACAACCTTGTTATCTCAATAATTTTGTATGTCTGCAAGGTTGTGGGATGTAGCGTTTCTATGAAAATTTAAAGGAAAATTATTGAAATCTATGGTTTTGTTTATTAGAAAATTAAGATATTCATAACATAAATATTATATTTTACCTAGATTTAATATATAAATGACAAATTGCAATGACAATAACTAAATAAAGAACCAGAATACTATAAAATGTTATACCTTTATTGATGAAATCAATATTTATTTGTCTCTTCAAAGGACAAACTGCAATTAAGAATAGTTATAATTGAAATAAACTTCACAAAACATCTCATTACATTTCTTCTACTTCTTTATATGGTTCTATATACATCGTAGGAACATTATAGATGAGGGAGTTTGTAATAGCTAGAACCTTCTAGTAAGCCACATTACAATTATCGCTTTCTCACTAGTAGTTGTGCCTTATTTACTAGGGACGATATCCCTACATAGAAGTCTATATAATTACTTAGGTGGTTAGGGTAGGACCCTAAAATTACCTTCCCCTTAAAAACACAACATTGTCCCCAAGGATAGGAATGAGGGAATTGTTGAAGGATCGATGATGGTTCCCATGTGGCATCGTCGGGGGTGTATCATTTAACTAAAATAGGACCTTTTGTATAGTATACAGGTCGAGATGGTGCTTTTTTTTTACAAGGAAAACATCAAGATACACCCATATGGAACCCTCTTCATCCTGTTTTAGAAGGATGGTTTGAATACAAAATTAGATCTAACCACTTTCTTTAACTAGGAGACATGAAATATTTGATGAATTTTAGAGTGGCTAAGAAGTTCTAATTTGTATGCAAATGGTCCAATATGTTTGAGAAGCTTATAGGGGCTACAAAACTTTTGATAAAAAATATAGTGGTTGTTGTGTTCGAAATAGGTATTTTTATTAGGTCATAGACATAGGAACATGTGATCCCCTTCTTCAAACTTTCATTCGAAAACATGTTGCTAAGATTTTTTCTTCATCCAATTTTGAGCCATTGCCATATTATATTTGAGAGCGCATAGAATTTCAGGCCACGTTGTGAGGGTTTTGTCAACCTATTTAACCTTAGAGACTCTAGGTAAGTAGGATAATACTAATAGGTTTTTTCTCGTAGAAATGCTTAAAGGAAATCATTCAAGTGGAACTATGATATGTTGTATTGTAGCACCATTCTACTAGAGTAACCACTTAATGCATTGGAATTATGTAATGTCCCCACTTTGGGACATCATCACAGGGCAGAGATTTATGATGACCAGAGTAGCCAAATGGATGCTAGAGCGAGTACAAGGGTATTTGAGAGTTATTGTAAGGCCCAGCTTGCATTGATGATCATATTCCATCATTATGATCCATTCTGCATAGGTTGGCTTTGGTTTCGTTGCATTCC
>WSFP011362541.1:0-32891 GCA_009831015.1 Picea engelmannii
TAAATTAACTCTATTTTTATAAATTTGGACATAAATGGACCCAAAAACTCCATGATACCAAGCTCACCCATAATACATTTTCATATTCACATTTTCGTGTGTCGATAACAACTCAATTTACTCAACATCAAAACTCTCTCAACTTAGCATGTTCAACTCAACTTTGAGTTTTTAACTCCAACATTATCATTAAATACATAATTTGTAATCCTTAGACTTCAATATTTGACTTTGGCGAGTTTAGAATGTAGCAATATATGACAATATATAAATCAAGTGCTCGTCTTCTATTCATTACTTATTCGAGCATGAAATGACCTCAAAGAAGAAAATCATTTCAACATCAAGCATGTACTTTCATGTCTTTCCAACCACTCTTGGTTTTAGGTGGTTGTAATCTTACACTTCTCTTAATATGTCTCTATAAGTCATTTTTTTTCTCAAACATCTTCTCACAAAGTGATTACCTATATCACATAACTCAAAGGATGTAGTTTCCAACATTTGTTTCTAATGTATCATTTTCAACCACAACAATTACAAGGATAACTCATACCTCTCATCGTCGCTCTCTTAAACCATTTCATCTAAGTTTTCTTTTTTGACAACATATATGAAGTCACTTGCTTAAAAAAACCAAGACACATATAATTTGGCCTTACCACTACCTCAATGGAGTTCACAATCCTTTGTTCGTGCTTTCTAAGTCTTGCTCATTTGTATCCCATATTTTTCAACAACTTCATTCGAATTTATTTGGTAGGTCTTTCCTAATAGCCAATCACATTGTTCTCTATATGTTCATCACATTATTCTCTATATGTTCATTGCATATCAACCTTTCATCTTTTACCTTAAAAGCTTTGTCCTTTTAAGTATCACCTCTTTGACCATGGTTTCTACATCACAAGAGTCGGGGCTATCAATCATGGTTTTATTGATCATAATCCCTACATTACAAGAGTCAAGTCTATTTTCATTTTACTTTCAAACTCTTCAAATTCAACTTGTAATTTTGTTATCTTATCATCCATTGTTGTCAACTCTTGATGGAGTTCTTTTATTCATTTTGTAAATTTACTTTATGATTAACATGACATTTATCACCCTTTCAATAAGTCGACATGATTTAATGACCAATGCATTTATATTCATAGGCCTCATTAATATGCTTTCTCTCGCCATGTCTTTGGTTCTTGTTATTTATTTTCAAATTTTTAGTACAATATTCTACATAATGCAATGTTCATGTAAATCTTTTATGACGAAACTTTGTTCTTGCATATTCTTGTTTTTATCAATCTTTTCCATAATGAAATTTAGAAACCAACACTTCCTTATATATAGAAATACAAAAGTACCAACAGCCTTATGACCTCCTCTAGGCCATCTTGCATATAGGAATTTGACTGTAATCCCCTCCATTGAAACTATAGAGTTAGACCTAATTAATTGAATTAATAGAAAAATACAAAACTCTAAGAAATTCTAAAAAAATAATTACTCAAAATGAATTTTATTTGCAAAAGCTATAGTTGTTGAAGACCTTGGTTCAATAACTCTAAACCTTAGGGAAAGTGACTTAGTGACTTGTGTTAAGTCCTTTATGTTTGGTTTTTTGGTGGTCTACAGAACCTTGAAAATACCTCTTAACAATTTTTAGTTCAAAACGTCATGAAGAAACTTAACTTTCAACCTCTTATTGCAATTACAATATACCTTGACTAACAAATCATAGAAATCATAAGTTTCTTTATTAAACAAATGTGGTAACAAATTGTCTTTTAACTATCAATTAAAAATTACATCTTTTGTATTAAGTAAATAAAAATCTTACTTTCCACTCCTTACTTAAGAACTAATTCATAAAACTTTTTTTTATCTCTCTTTTCTTTTATACCATTTATTTTTACTTGTCATTTATTTAGAAAATCTAAAATAATCCCACACTTCTATTATTTAAAGTATAAAATACTTTCCAACATTGTGGATGTGGCATAGGAAAGCTCAAATATTGTTCAAAACACTAATGTATTGCACATGGTTTAAATTGGGAAAATATAACTTTTAAAATATGCAACAATGCCTTTCATGTTGCACTTATACATTTGACATAACCTTCTCATTAAAAAACAGCTACCAACAAGTCCTATTGTACAAGGACTTACATCTGTACAAGGACTCACAACATTAAGATGTTAACTATGACACATAAGCATAATGCTAACAACAGTTCATTACATCTCTAAGATATACTCCCTTCGATTCTACTCCCTTAATGCATTTTATCTCTATTACCCAAATCAGCAGCAGCTCTGGCTGCCCTGTCAAGAACTCCAGCAACCTTCAAGGCTCCTGCTGCAAAATAACTGCTGTTGACAGCTGCTGTTCCTGCACTGCAAGCTGCATTCCCAGCTGCAATCAAAGCAACTTTTGATTTCTCCCCCATGAACTTGCCAAAATCTGCCACCTTTACTACTGCAGTGTTCATGACTTGATACTTCTCGTCCAACTCTTTGGATTTGCTCACTGTATCGTTTCCTAAGGTGTATCCTTTGGAGAGCATTGTTGTAACCACATTTACTGCCTGGTCAGCTGATGGAATAAAGATGCTCAGCTTAAATATGATGCCATGTTAGTATGCTTATGAAAACTTTAAAGTGTCCAATAACATTGTTAGTAGCAACCGAAGAATATTATAGACTAATTGAGAAAATTATTTTTAATCTAAATACTATGACTTTCTAAATTTTTTATGTAATACCTAAAGTTTAGTTCTTGTCCTTTCATCATGGTAGGGTAGGTGGCCTTTTGAAGCTACTTATATTTTGCATAACTGAAGGAATCGGTAGAATTTCAAGGATAGGGTCTTCCTTGTGTGCTAATGGATATTTAGAGACTGAGTTTTCTACGCTAGATCCAAATTAAGACTTTTCTTCTTACAAAACAGTCAAAGTAAATCAGTTAATTATGAAGTAAAATCTTCTTGTAGGTTTTCATTTGAGGGATGAATATCCACCAGGCTTGGGTGTTGAGTAAAATGGTCTTTGAAGTAATCTATAGGATCCATTCTTGATCTTTGAATAGGATCCATTCTTGATCTTTGAAGTATTCAATAAAAATAAAAGTACAGTCTGCCCAGGAAAGGCACTCATCTAACCAAAACCCTTAGAAACAAAATTGAAAGATCAGACATGTAAACACATACAAAATCCATAATAAAGGGAGATTAAACTGATTTTATATGAGAATGAATATGGCAGGGGAGGCAAGTCTAAGTGCACTATTAATGCAATTTTGAGGAAATAGAGCTCTGGCTTCTTGAGTTTATTTGAACATTGTCCCCACACTAAAAATAAATAAAAAAAGAAAGAGGAAAATAAGTAAATGACAATACTCCTTTTGTGTTGCCCTCTTCTTGAAATTCTTTCATTTGCTTCTTCCAACGGTTAACTGCCTCCTCTGATCCTCCCCATGGCACTATACAGACTTTCTGATCTATGATTGTTGCTCCCTGTTCAAACAGCCAAAAACACCAAAACCCCATATTTTTATTTAATCTTTTTGACAGACACAAGATAATAACTCAATCCCAAGAAAACAAAACTACATTCAGAATGCCATGTTCAGTCTGAATGACATCCTCCATAACCTTGCATCTTGAATTCCACCTCTTTATCGCAAGCCCAAGGACTATGTAAGCTTCCAACCAAAATCCATACGTAACCAAAACACACTAAAAAAATTACCATTTGAACCTTATAATTGAATAACACTAACAGATAGTCTAGGAAAACCAGACTTACACTCAGAAGGACAGCAGTTTCTAAATTACCATTTGAACCTTATAATTGAACAACACTAATAGATAGTCTAGGAAAACCAGACTTACATTCAGAAGGACAGCAGTTTCTAAATTACCATTTGAACCTTATAATTGAACACTGATAGATAGTCTAGAAAAAACAGACTTACACTCAGAAGGACAGCAGTTTCTAAATTACCATTTGAACCTTATAATTGAACAACACTAATAGATAGTCTAGGAAAACCAGACTTACACTCAGAAGGACAGCAGTTTCTAAAGCATAGGGCTCCTTGAAAGTCACAAGAGCTAGTTGTGCCCACTGTCCAGCACTGTCACAAACCAAAAAATATGATAATAAGAGGCTATTTTTGGCCAGTTTTACACACCTTAACTATGTATATCAATACAAATCCTTCTAATATGTCCTAATTCTATGTAAATCAGTGCTCTCCAGCTCTACCAAGAAAAATATACACTATCAGGGCTACTACTTGGCTTGAGATTTCCTAGGCTAATTATTGTAAGTCTTACTACATGCACCAACTTTTCCATAAATCACTGCTCTAATTTGATAACTCGAAAAAAATATTTTGACTTCACTGTATTACTCAACCAATTCTTAGTAGTACAGTGCTCTTCAACTCGGATAAAAGCCAAGTTGCCAACTATTATACAAAATAGGTAATTATAGAAATAGGAAACAAGCATTTTTACACCAAATTCAGGCAAGGAATCCTAACACCCACCTCTGTAATTTTACATTCTTTACTGTGCCAGAGTATGAGAAGAACTGCTTAACATCCTTCATTGTTGCTTTGGGAGACAAATTACAGACCTGCACTGTGTAATCATCCAGAATGGCCATTGACAACACTAGGAGAACCTGTTATGCTATGATGCACAATCTTCTACTTGGGATTTTGAATGAACAGCAAACACTGATATGATATAAATACTGTGACATCCAGCATTACTAGTTACTTAAGGAAGATTGATTAAATTAATACCACTGGTTAATTTCTTAATTATGAGCCACCTGATGCCTCCGAATCTACTCAATCGCTCTGCAATATTTGAAGATGGGTGGTTGCTTTAAAGATTACAACATATCATGGGTCAAAATGAAAGGTGCAAGTATTCTAGTTTGTCATTTTAATGGAGCGGCATTGCTTTTTGTAGCCACGTATTACAGGGACATGGATAAATATAATTTATTTGGCAGGAGGGGAATCATGTGATGGGGTATGGTTGTGTTTGGTGGCACATTACATCACTTAATTGTGGATACTATGACGTCAGCATATCAGGGTTGATATTACTGTGTCAAGTTGGTGTCATAATTTGGTTTATATGTAAGACAGTACAGCAACATAAAGGTGTTATTTTCCTTGTTACTTCAAGTTAATATAAATTATAATTATTTTCCATGATATTACAACAATGGGTCGAAGTTTGATTTCAGGTTGAGTTAGTGGAAATGTTAATGTATCAATTCAATTAACAAAATAAATATTTTAAATTATTAAATTAAAATAAGATTTTAAAAGAATTTTTTTAATTAATAGATAAAATTATTAAAATAAAATATAAATACAAAATTATTTTAATTTTATTGTGAATATTATTTGTTTGGAATTTTCTTTAAACTAAATGTCTTTCATATTCATGTTTGGGAAGTCTATACTAAAGTTGCCTAATGTGATAATGTTTTAGATATAAAAAAATAATATAGAAAAAGTAAAATGAGATATTTTTTTATTTGCTAGCGTGTGTTTGATGAGACTAGCTTGTGGTTGATAAATCACGACCAAGCGGTATCTAAGTCATTAAAATCACCTGGGGATCACACCCGGCCTGGACCACATCAACTTTTATCATGATTGGATTTTTTGGTCTCTACTTCCAATAGCAATGGGTTTCAAACCCCGGCCATCATGCAGAATGAAGCCCATCGAAACCGATTGAGATGACTCTATGCACCATAAGTCGAATCCTCCTGAAATTTCATTCCTCAGTTGGTTCAACTTACTCGCATAGATCTAACAGTATACCACATCATCGAAAAGGTCAAATGGTTAGGGAATGCAGTCGACACTGAAGCCAAAACCAAGTGCACCACAATTAGTCATGTCCACCAAGTGCACCACAATTAGTCATCTCCTCCTTGATCTAAGAAAAATACATTTCCCCAACTCAACTTACTTATTTCGGTGGAGAGGCATCCAAAGTAACAAAATGGCTATAAAGGAGCCCCTCCCATCAATTGTTGATGAACCACTTTTTAAGAGGTGGGCATTGAACCCTAATCATTATGATCCTCTTTCAAATCCTCTTTCAAACATGGGATATGTCGTTTCTAATTATTTCGTATCACTGCCTTTACGATAGTTAGTTAGATTTTGTTATTTGTGTTTACTCTTTAATCTTACGATATATGATTGTTATTTGGTTTTTAGTTTTATAAATTTTTAATGATTGATAATCTATGTCAATTGTTTTATTTTGCTTACATTTCAAATATAAATACATGTAAATATGTTTTAATTTTTTTATTATAATAATGTGTGTGAAGAGCGTGTGTTTTCTTTTAAGAGGTTAGAAGAAGGGGTAGGGTATGTATAACTAGATAGACTTTAGGAGTCAAATTTTAAAGCAAAGAGAAAACAAGAAAATCTCTTACACCAATTTGATGTGTAATGACTTTGAAATTAAATTATTATTATAATAATATCACAAATCCTAATCTATATCGTATATACTTCCATTACATATTATATATATTTATGTCCCCGAGGTGTAGGACAGTCGGTGACGGAGTGTGTTGTTAAGTCACTCCGTGATGTTAAAGTCACCGGTTCGAAACCTGCGGGGACAAAAAATCCAACCATGTTAAGGGTTGGTGTGGCTTAGGTCGGGTGCGATCCCCGGGTAATTTTGACGGCTTAGATGCCCCTGAGTCGTGGTTTCTCAAGCCACAGGTTAATCGCATAGCCAACAAGGCTTGCACAAATTAACAAAAAATAAATAAATTATTATATATATTTATATAAATAAATTAATAATATACAAAATTATAGTAATAATAATAATAATTTAATTTAATTTAAAATTAAAACTTAAATATTCACAAAACTTAATTTAATTTAATAATTTAATATGAAATGGATATTCACATTTAAATAAACATACTTGAAATAGATAAACAGTAAAAGAAATCCATGTAAGAAAACTGTAACGAATAAAAAAATAAGATAAGGTCGGCGCCTTTTTAAAACTCCATGGAATTCGGATCTATTACTTTGAACATTGGAAACTTCGGGGTACATATGGAGAATCAACCATACTTATGCTCAAATCTAAATTTTAAGCCTCACCTTTTCAATTGGTGTATGTTCTTCTTTTGGGGAATGGGTTAAGTTTATATATTATTTTTATAACAGTCAAAATCAAGCCTAAAGGATCACTTTTTAACAAATGGGTCATGGGATTTCCTTCCCAATTAATACTTTCCTCGTCCTCTAAGGTTGGGATATGATTTCAGATTATTATTCTCCTTCCCTACTAGATTATTATTCTCCTTCCCTACTAAAAAGGGAAAATCAACGAGTTTAGTCAGTGTGATGGAATCACTTTTATTCCTCACAAATGTAGACAAGTGTTGTACAACAGCGTAGTTCCTACCAGGTTGGAATGGGAATAAATGTGACTGAGTATAGATCTGTGGGTAGCAAGTTGAAATACATGTGGTTTGGATGCAAATCAAAATGTTTTTGGACACAAAAAAATTTAGCATTTCCGAATTAGTTTTCTTTACATACGTTTTACATACGTTCATGGAGAGAAACACGGAAAAATAGTAGTAACGCCTGTTACATAGGTTCGTGGAAAAAAACATAAAGAAATTATCATCCCCGAATTAGTTATCTTTAAAACAAGGGCTCTTGGACAGAAAAGAAATTAAATTTGTTAAATTATAGGTTCCAGGACAACATAAATTATACATACGAAATATGTAATTTTATAAAGTAGATATTTAGTTTTATACATACGAAATGTGTACTTTTATAAAGTATGGGGATGAGATTTTATAGAGCATGCACGAAGCCCTCATTCCATACTTAGCCAGTTTTTGGATTGCGGGTTCTCGGGTTGGTGGGCTCAAAATTGGGCCTCTATTGTTCTGTGCCCTACAAATAGCACCGAGAGTTCCGCGATATACAAATTGACAAGCGGACTTGCGGACTATAGAATTTTATCACAAATTAATAATGTCTGTTACATATCTCTAGAAATTACATCAACATTTAAAAGCATACAATAGAATAGTAATAACGTCTGTTACATAGGTTCGTGGAGAAAAACACAAAAAAATAGCATTCCCGAATTAGTTTGCTTTAAAACAAAGGTTTTTCTTGGACACAAAAAATTTAGCATTCCCAAATTAGTTTGTTTTACATACGTTTGTGGAGAGACACAAAAAAATAGTAGTAACGTCTGTTACATAGGTTCATGGAAAAAAACATAAAGAAATTAGCATTCCCGAATTAGTTATCTTTAAAACAAGGGCTCGTGGACAGAAAATAAATTGAAATTTATCAAATTTAATAAAGTAGATATTTAGTTTTATACATATGAAATATGTACTTTTATAATGTATGGGGATTAGATTTTATAGAGCATGCACAGATCCCTCATTCCATACTTAGCCAGTTTTTGGATCGCAGGTTCTCGGGTTGGCAGGCTCAAAATTGGGCCTCTGTTGTTCCATGCCCTACAAATAGCACCGAGAGTTCCATGATATACAAATTGACAAGCGGAGTTGCGGACTATAGAAATTTATCAAAAATTAATAATGTGTGCTAGATATCTCTGGAAATTACATCAACATTGAAAAGCAAACAATAGAACATGCACAAAGCCCTCATTCCGTACTTAGCCAGTTTTTGGATCGTGGGTTCTCGGGCCGGCAGGCTTAAAATTGGGCCTATGTTGTTCTGTGCCCTACAAATAGCATTGACAGTTCTGCGATATACAAACTAGCAAGCGGACTTGCGGAATATAGAAATTTATCAAAAAATAATAATGTTTGTTAGATATCTCTAGAAATTACATCAACATTGAAAAGCAAACAATAGAATATTAATAACGTCTGTTGCATAGTACAATTCCTGAATTAGCTTGCTTTAAAACAAAGGCTTCTGGACACAAGAAAAATCAAATTTTATCAAAGTATAGGTTCGTGGAGACCCAAACAGTTAGCATACAATAGAATAGTGACAATGTCGTGCAAGACAAAAAAAAAATAGCATACAATAGGAGACAAAAAATGTAGAAGTCCTGAATTAGTTTTCTTTGGAACAAACAACAAAGGTTCCTAGACACCCAAAATTTAGTATACAATAAAGGCATTCCCGAATCAGTTTTCTTTCAAATTTATCAAAAATTAATAATGTGTGTTACATCTTTTTGGAAATTTAAATGCGTTTTTCATATAGACGGGGATTGGGGCTCCCGCGGACCATAAAAAGAAACAAGTACAAGAATTAGGAATGTCGAAAGAAGAAGTGTGTGACGGTAGAGAGGAAGACCTGAAAAGAAGAAATTGGAAGTTATGAGTCTTTGGTTACAGTTTTCTATTTAAAGAGGTCATAACTGGATTGATAAAGAAAACAAGATGACAGTATAGACTTAAACTGGATTGATAAAGAAAACAAGATGCGAATATAGACTTACTATGAAGCCGATGCATTTTTGTTGTTGTCGTTGATGGTCAGTGGAGTCCTGTTGACCGGTTGTTGCCCTTCCTGGACGAGGTTGTCCATTCTCTGTTGGAACCATTATTCGATGTAGCTTTTCAAGGGGGGCATGTTGATTTCATCCTGGATTTCTATGTCATAAAGGTCATTTTCTAATTTCCTTAGATCCATTGAAATACTATGCAGACTCTGTTCAATTTCTTCATTGTGTGCCGCATAGTCCAGTACCCAGCGCTCGTGCTCATCTAGATGATGTTCAACTATGTCGTAAAACTTTTCAAAAGACAACCCCTTTAAAATATCAACTTGTTCATGGAAGGCTTCTTTGGTCATTGACAAGGATTTGAGAATTAAGTTTGGGTCTTGAACCTCGTTGGTACTTTCGACTAAGTCTATTTGGATCAGGCTTGTGAATAAATCTTCCTTTTCTGATATGGATTGTTTACATGATTTGACAATGAGCTCTAGGTTGTTAACTTTTTTTTGTCAGCATGCTTTTACTTTTTTGGTCCTCTTTGGGGAGGGGAGTTTCTCTTGTCTTCTTTTCAGTTCCGATGTGTTAACGACATAGTTGGAAAAATGGGTCAACACCTCTTCACAGAAACACTGATCATTTTTTAAATTTGCCTCCAAATGTTCTAGAAAATCATTTGCCTTCTTTCCGAAGGAAACTAAATTTTGTGATGTTTCCCAGGCTTCAGTACCTAGCTGCATTCTTTTGTTGATGTTATTCTCTATAAGGGCTCTAGAGCATGCAAGGAGGGTAGAGGATACTTTCATCTTGGTTGCAGTGGTAGCAGGCACGATTTTTGCTAAAGGACTGGAAAATTCTGGGGTTGCAATGAAAGTCTGCTCAAATTCCTTGAGGTGGTCTTTCAATCTGTCATTTTCCATCTCAATTCCTCCAATGGAATCTTTTAGAATTTCACTGATTACTTGGTGAAATGAGGAGATTTGGGACAACCGCATTTTCCTAAAGTTAATCTCTGTGCGAGATTTGTCTTTCCTATTTGTTACATCTCTCTTTTCAATGACCATACTTTTAGATTGGCTATCAAAAATAACGCTCTAGAATACGAAGGATTTATCTTCGTCAAAAATTTCAGTTTCAACTATTTCCATTGCGGACGACCCAATTTTTTGCATGTGCTCAGTTTCGATTTCAAGTTGCACCTGTTCACTTTCAATTTCGGGTTCCTCCACCTGCCCTGCATTGTTTTTTCTCTTCTTCGTTCGTGGAATTTTGTGAGAACTATCAATTTTTATGTGAGGAGGGTTCTTATCTCCTCCTCCGTTCGAAGATCGTTGGGTTGCTTTCTTACTAGGGTGGGACGTCAAAGCGATGATCTGTGATGTCATGCTCTTGGGAGTGTTGGCAGGGGACTGAGTACTCTTCTCACTGGATACTTTTCCTTGTTGTCTGTACAATTCAATCGCGCTTTGCAATGTCTCTGTGTCGCAATTGGCACAAGCAGGATTGTTGTTGTCACTGTCCCTATCTTTGGTCAGGTGTCTATGGATAAAAGAGTTGTTGAAGCCAACTACCAGTAAATGTTCTCGGAAAATTCCATTAGGGTCGAACCCTTTTATCCTTTCAACATACATTAGGTTCAATTTCTTGAAATGACCGGCAAAGTTGCCAATCTTGTTGACGTTCCTACACACGAAGTCTCCGACTTTCCAGGGCAGAAGAATGAACTGTTTTTTTTTTCTTGTCATGGAAAAAATGCAACCAGTGGTTGTACTGCCTTGCTATTTCTGCAACAAACATCTTGTCCGTGATGTGGCATGGAAGGAAAGCAGGATTTTCCTTAGAGCCAAAGACCATGAGGACACTGTGATTTTCCTTTTGTTCAAGTGTGTCCTTCCTGTTCAAAAACTTGGTTTCCTGGTGAGACATCCATGGAGCATCCTTGCCTAACAATAAATCTTTGAAAACTGAGACAAAGCCATTAAAAAATTCATAAAAACAATGGGAGGCCTTGTACCAGAATGTTACTGGGTCGAATCCACAGTTTATTTTATTGGAAAGAGAAAGTTTTGGAAATGGGCAGCAATGCATTATTGCGAAAATCAAGTAGGATGACATATAAAATTTATTCGATTCTTTGAATCGTGACAATTAGGAACAGATCTCAATGGAAATTAGCTTCCCCAATTGAAAATGTATTGTTCCTTGACTGTGAAATACAAAATATAAATAATTATATGGGAAATGCTTGTCGTGAATCTCTGTCCCGTTATTCTTGTAAACAACCAAGCAATTTCCCAGAATAAATTTCTAAAGGAAATTATCTGCAACCTTGTGATATCTTCAAGAACTGTTGTTGGGTCTTCGAGGAAGTCAGCTAAGATGTCCAACCCGTTATCATGTTTTTCTAGAAACTGCTTTCAGTCTTGTCCTCTGAACGTCAATGTTGGCTCGAGCAATTTTAACATCTCGCAGAAGACCTGAGGTGACAAAGAAATAGGAGAATGGTCGCGCAATGGAATAATTCTTTAGCCTGGAATATATTTTTTGGTGCACCAAGAGACCACCTCCTTATAGTCAAAAACCTCAGGGACGCAGCCTGCACAAGCGATTCCAAAAGTCCAAATCACTTCGTTCTAGGCGGAATGGGATGAATAGTAAAAGTATGCCCTGGACCACTGGAAGTTCTAGTCCTGATGTCCGAAGATATTTACTGTATCTCCACAAAACTATTGTCGACTTGTTGCCATAAGTCTACAAGAACATTTGTTTTCTCCAGATGATGAATGAAATGAAAAGTTGGAAGGCATAATATAACCCTGTGCAAATCTTGGTCCAATGCGTGTGAATGGAAGATGTCCTTGAGACTTTCGCTCATTAATGACAATTTGGACGGTTGTTGCATGATGCGTTGTTAACATTAAACACTAGTAATTGCATACATAGAAAAACGAACATGGCGGATACGACAATGAGCGATTAAGCATTCTAGATTTCTTGAGCGAGCCAACACAACGATGCGTGTTCGAGATGAACAATCGGAAGGGACAAAATAACTCTCCGCACATCTTGGTTTAATGCGTAATAATGGGAGATCTCCTCGAGCGTTTCTCTCATTAATGACAATGTTGATGGTTCCTGCATGGTCAGTTGTTAGCATGAAAGGTTTCTAATTGCATAGAAAGAAAGTACGAAGGTCGCGGGTACGAGGAAAAGCAACTTCAAAATAGGGTTACAAGGTACAACCGCTGGAGGTGAGGGCGCGAGGGTTAAATTGTATGTCTCAAAATTTTTTGAGTGCAATACGCATAACAACGAAGAGGGTATGGTAGGACAGTCCAGAGGGAAATTTGTATATCACTAGTAAGAGCATAACTAATGTTTATCAGGAAGGACAGGAAGTTAGTGGGGATGGAAGGCAGCAAGAGATACTTTGAAACATTTGTGAGCCGTGGTAGGGTGAAGTTTGTGAGTTCGAGGAGTCTGCGGTGGAACTGTGGATCATGAAAGTTTTGAGTGCACGATGTATAGCACGGAACAAGAAGCAGCAGAGTTCGAAAGCGCCAACCCGGCCACCGTGGCCATAAAATTGGCTAAGTATGGAAAGGAACAGCAGTCGGTCGGATTCGTCATTTGAAGATATAGATGGAGATGAAGATATGTCAGCCCGCCAAGGCTGGAACCCGCAATGCGTCAACCCGAAATAGTGACTAAGAATTGGAGATTTCGTGAACCCGTCAATGGGAGGATCCAAAATAGGTTGACAAGGTCTCCCCAGAAGATGTGAGGCTCCGACGATCAAATTGTATCATTCGAAACATTTGAATGCATAATCTGTAACACGGATGAGGGGACGATGTCGAAACCCGATAGTCAATTTGTATATTGCGGACGACTGGATGCAAACTATTTTGTATCAGTGTGTGCAGTTATCACTAGTAAGAGCATAACCAATGTATATTAGGAAGGACAAGAAGTTAGTGGGGATGGAAGGCAACAACAGATACTTTGAAACATTTGTGAATCATGGTAGAGTGAAGCTTGAGAGTTCGAGGAGTCCTTGGTGGAATTGTAGATCACGGAAGTTTTGAGTGCAAGATGTACATCATGGAACAAGAAGAAGCAGAGTTCGAAACCGTGAACCTGGTAAGAGCGGCCATAAAATTGCCTAAGTATGGAAAGCAACATCGGTCGGTTGGACTCGTCGTGTGATTATATAAATGGAGATAAAGATATGTCAACCTACCAACACTGGAACCCGCGATCATAGAAAGGCGACTAAGTATATAACCACAAAGTGATAATACATGGGAAGAAGAAAAGGGGAAAAGGACCGAGGAGTCCGCGGTGGAATTGTAAATCACGAAAATTTTGAGTGCAATATGTATATCACGGAACAAGAATCAGTAGAGTTCAAATGCGCCAACCCGAAACAGTGACTAAGAATTGGAGATTTCGTGAACCTGTGAATAGGAGGATCCAAAATAGGCTCACAAGGTCTCCCCAGAAGACGTGAGGCCCCGATGGTCAAATTGTATTGTTTGGAACATTTGAATGCATAATCTGTAACACGGAAGAGGGGACGATGTCAGAACCCGGTAGTCAATTTCTATATTGTGGAGGGCTGGATGCGAAGGGTTTCGTATCAGTGTGTGCAGTTGTCACTAGTAAGAGTCACTAGTAAGAGCATAACCAATGTATATTAGGAAGGACAAGAAGTTAGTGGGGATGGAAGACAACGACAGATACTTCAAAACATTTGTGAGAAAATTGCAAGTCCGAGGAGTCCGCGATGGAATTGTAGATCATGGAAGTTTTGAGTGCAAGATGTACATCACGGAACAAGAACAAGCAGAGTTGGAAACCGCCAACCCGGCAACCACGACCATAAAATTGGCTAAGTATGGAAAGCAACAACGGTCGGTAGGATTCGTCGTGTGATTATATAGATGGAGATAAAGATATGTCAGCCCGCCAATGCTGGAGCCCGCAACCATAGAAAGGCGACTAAGTATATAACCAGAAAGCCATAATACACGGGAAGAAGAAAAGGGAAAAAGGACTAAGGAGTTCGCGGTGGAATTGTAGATCACGGAAATTTTGAGTACAAGATGTGAACCCGGTAGTCAATTTGTATATTGCGGAGGGTCGGATGTCAAGTGTTTCGTACCATTGTGTTCATTTGTCACTAGTAAGAGCACAACCAATATATATTAGGAACGAGAGGAAGTTACTGGGGATACTTTGAAACATTTGTGAACCGTGGTAGAACGAAGCTTGGTGCCAACCCGAAATAGTATCCAAGAGTTGGACATTTCGTGAGCCCAGCAACAGGAGGATCCAAAACAAGCTGACAAGGTCTCTAAAGAAGACGTGAGGCGCCGACGTTCAAATTGTATTGCTCCAAATATTTGAATGCATAATCTGTAACATGGAAGAGTGGACGATGTAAGAATCCAGTAGTCAATTTGTATATTGTGGAGGGTGTGATGCCAGCTGTTTTGTACCTCTGTGTCCAATTGTCACTACTAAGAGGTAATTTAGTATTGAAAATAATGTTTTTAGATACTATTAGATACTTGATAGGGATTGCCATTCATAAACAATGACAATCTTCACCCCGCTAACCCTGGAGTTTGTGTGTCAATTTGTATATCGCGAAACTGCGAGCGTTGTTTGGAGGACACAGAACAATAGAAGTTCAATGTTGAGTCAGCCAGCCTGCAGGTCCGCTTGTCAATTTGTATATCACGGAATTATGGGTGCTTTTTGTAGGGCACGGAACAATGGAGGACCAATTTTGAGCCCGCCCGCCCGAGAACCCACGATCCAAAAAGTGGCTAGGTATGGAATGCACAATCCGTACATGCTCTATAAAATATCATGTCCATACTTTATAGTCCCATAATACACAAGAAGAAAAAAAGGGAAAAAGGACAAAGGAGTCCGCGATGGAATTGTAGATTACAGAAATTTTGAGTACAAGATGTGAACCTGGTAGTCAATTTGTATATTGCGGAGGGTCGGATGCCAAGTGTTTCATACCATTGTGTTCAGTTGTCACTAGTAAGAGCACAACCAATCTATATTCGGAATGAGAGGATGTTACTGGGGATACTTTGAAACATTTGTGAACTGTGGTAGAACGAAGCTTGGTGCCAACCCGAAACAGTATCCAAGAGTTGGACATTTTGTGAACCTGACAATAGGAGGATCCAAAACATGCTGACAAGGTCTCTGCAGAAGACACGAGACGTCGACGTTCAAATTGTATCGCTATGAATATTTGAATGCATAATCTGTAACACGGAAGAGAGGACAATGTCAGAATCCGGTAGTCAATTTGTATATTGCGGAGGGTGTGATGCCAACTATTTTGTACCTCTGTGTCAAGTTGTCACTACTAAGAGGTAATTTAGTATTGAAAATAATGTTTTTAGATACTGTTATATACTTGATAGGGATTACCATCCGTAAACAATGGCAATATTCACCCTGCCAACCATGGAGTCCGTGTGTCAATTTGTATATCGCGGAACTGCGAGCGTTGTTTGGAGGACACGAAACAATAGAAGTGCAATGTTGAGTCAGCCAACCCGCAGGTCCGCTTGTCAATTTGTATATTGCAGAATTATGGGTGCTATTTGTAGGGCACTGAACAATGGAGGCCCAATTTTGAGCCCGCCCGCCCGAGAATCCACGATCCAAAAAGTGGCTAGGTATGGAATGCGCAATCTGTACATGCTCTATAAAATATCATGTCCATACTTTATAGTCCCATAATACACGAGAATAAAAAAATGGAAAAAGGATGAAGGAGTCCACAGTGGAATTGTAGATCACAGAAATTTTGAGTGGAAAATGTATATCATGGAACAACAAGCAACAGAGTTTGAAAGCATCAACCCGACAACCGCGAGCATAAAATTCACTAAGTATGAAAAGGAACAGTGGGCGATCCAATTCACCATGCGAGGATATAGATGGAGATGAATATATGTCAACACGCCAATGTTGGAACCCTCGATCATAGAAAGGCGACTAAGTATATAAGTAGAAAGCAATAATACACGGGAACAAGACAAGGGAAAAATGACTAAGTATCTCGCAGAAGAACATCTAGTGTTTTCTTAGTAATGCAAATCCTTTCGAACCCCTGCTGAGTTCTCAGAAATTAAGGCATAAATTGCAGATCACAGAAGTATCTTCTGTACCACTGTGTCCAGTTCTCACTAGTAAGAGCATAGTTTATGTATATCAGGAAGGACGCGAAGTTGCTAGGGATGGAAGGCAGCGACAGATACTTTGAAGGAAGTTAATGTATACGAGGAACCCACGGTGGAATTGTAGATCGTGGATGTTTTGAGTGCAAGATGTATATAATGGAACGATAAACAACCGAGTTTGTAAGTGCCGACACCGCAACGACGGCCATAAAATTGGCTAAGTATGGAAAGGAACAGCGGTCGGCCAGATCCCTCATGTGAGGATGTAGATGGAGATGAATACATGTCAGCCCGCTAACTCTGGAACTGGATACCATAGAAAGGCGATTAAGTATATATCTAGAAAGCGATAATGGGCAGGAAGAAGAAAAGGCCAGTTTGTATGTGCCAACCCAGCAACCGCGGACATAAAATTGACTAGGTATGGAAAGGAACAATGGTCGGTCGGATTCGTCATGTGAAGATACAGATGGAGATGAAGATATGTCATCCCACGAACCCTTCAACCACCCATCATAGAAAGACGACTAATTATAAAACCAGAAAGCCATAATGGACGGGAAAAGGAAAAGGGGAAAAGGGATAAGTATCTGACAGTCGAAAAACCTTTTTTTTTCGTTTATTAATGGCAATGTTTTCGAACCCCTGTTGGGTTCTCACTAGTAAAAGCATAAACTGCAGATCACTGAATTTATTTTGCTGCAATATGTATATGACAGAACAGGAGACATAAGTGTTGGGTACCGCGAACCCGGGGCTTGGTGGACAGATAACTGGCTAAGTATTGGCCAAGAGAAAGGTTTGATATCTATTTTAATAGCATTCATACTAATATGTATTAATGGAGAAATTTTTCATATTTATCTGAATATTATTCATACTAATATATATTAATGGATTGTTTCTGTTTCAAATGCAAATGATCTCCCAATTTGCAGGATGCTCTTCGGTTTGCAAATTTCGTTGAAACCGTGAAAATTTTGACTGCAAGACGTATATAAGGCAACAAGAAACATGAATTTTCATTGTGGTTTCAACGAGATAAACTCCTTATCATCTATTCATCTTGTATTCCTTGCAATGACATGATCAAACGCCGACTCTCCATAAACATTAATATCTAAATTAAATTAAATGTAATCAAAATTTGGTGTGATTTAAGTAATTAAGACAGCTTCAGTCGTTCCTTTATTAATGCCAAGCTTTTTGAACGCCTGGTGACTTATCAGTAGTTAAAGCATAAATTGTAGATCACGAAAGCTCTTTGGCTACAAGATGTACATGACGGAATAGGGAACATAGTTGTTTAATACCGCAAACCCAAACATAATTGCCTAAGCTTTGCCGAAGAGGAAGTTTTTGTATTTATTCCAATAGTACTGATATTAGTATATATGCACAAATATTATCAAATAGAAGAAGCTACAATATATGCAAGATACTGAACAAGAACATTGCGTCAACACTTGAGCTGCCTTCTTGTAAATCTTTAATTCATTCTATTTACGGGACCCAAAGAATGGAAGCAGGAGGGGTCCTCCAAAATAAAATTAAAACAAATACCAGAGATTGGAAAATACTATTAAAAAATAAACCAGAATTATTCTATATTCAAATAAGATGGGTTAAAAAATACAGCTGAGACTATTTGCCACAACGATTGCGATTTTGCCTACCGCCGACCAATAAAAAATATGTACATTGATGAATCTTGTTGATATTTTTCTTGACGTGCAAACCCTTTATCCGTAAAAAATGAGTTGAATATCAATTTCGTCTCTTGTACTTAATTGGTGCTGGCAACTACATCTATCCCAGTTTTTTGAACAGCTTGTCTCTTTCAGATATGGCTTTCTTGCAATGGTTGGTTATTCAACATTCCATTCTTTGTCAAGTATTAATTTCCCTTTGTCGTCGAAAACTTGGGGTTTAAGGTGCTTTCCTTGCAATGTTCCAGACCCTTGACATCTGAGACAACTTAGAAATGTGATTCAGGCCGATTTCAAAGTGGAGGGACGGGAAAAAAATTCAAGTATGTTGTGACTACTAGTATCCATGTATTCGATCATTTGTTTGGTTGAAAAGGCTTCCTGGAGATTTGTATGTTGAACTTCTTTGATTTATTACAGTAAATTGGAAGAAACATCCAACCCAACTGCAAAATGTTAATCTTTTGAGGTACATTACTTCTTCGGGCAACACAGGTCTGACAAGTGTATCAAATGCTACAGAACGCATCAGCACAGGTCTGGAAAGTGTATCAAATGTTGCAGATCACATCAAAATATATCTTTCCTCATAGTGGTGGTAGATATGGCAGCCCACAGAAAGGTCTGGAATGTTCGGAGGTGACGCAAAATATGTGGAGTCTATAACTAATTCCAAAGGAAACCGAACAAACTTTGACAAAGAACATGGCTTTCTGTCAAGTCGGTTACCACACCCACAAGTAGCTCAACAAACTTTGAAATAGAAACTTTTGTAGTGATAATATGTCCTTTTATCCACCCATACAGTTTATGTTACCCGCCTCTGGTTACATTCACAAATGGAGTAATATTTTGCATCATTTACAAACATCACAGGCCATTTTGCAAGCCACGGTAAGTGTGTCGCCCCTGAGGAAGACAAATTCTTGTGGGATTTGCAGAATTCGATACACTTGCCAAATCTGTGTTGTTGGAAGAAACTATATACTTCAACGAAGAACATTTTTGCACGTGACCTGAAAATCCATTACAACTCCCAACAAGAAAACAAAGAAGTTCAAAAAACAAATCTCCAAGCAATCTTTTCAACCAACCAAAGCATCGAACACAGGGAGAAAACCAACCAGAAGATACTTGTTCTTTTTTTTCCTCCTCTCTGAGTTTCTGTTGGATAACAGAGTTTTGTTTTTTTAACTCAAATCTCATGTCACATAAAACCAGTCTCTCTTCTTTCATCTGGGCCTCAATTGCATCTCTAAGTTGTCTTACATGTCCATGACCAGGAACATTAGAATGAAGGCACCCTAAAGCGCAACTATTTGATGATAGAGAGAAATGGAAATAAGTATTTAAAAGCAATGTTGGATTATCTTCCGTAGATTTTGTGTTAATTCATTTTAATGACAGATATTCTCGATATTTTTGCTTATTAATGTCAATCTTTTCAAATATGTACGTTGAATAGTGACTAATAGCACGTATTAACATTCCCATATCCGAGAAGATTCTCAAATCTGACATCTAAGATATGCACAATATTATAGAGGGACATGACGTCAAGGCCTATGTGGGTGACACGTTCGTGGACTATGTTGAAGCCTTTAAGAAAACTAAAAGAGCCAAAAAAAAGATTTGTTTTTTTTTTTTCAAATTCAAAATGCAGGCAAAAGAAATTACCAGATCCCATAATATTCGCTTGTCTATTCATTTTAATGGGAGATTTCCTCGAGATTTCCGCTTATTAAAGCCAATCTTTTCGAACCTGTCTGGTCGGTTGTGACTTTTGAAAGCATAATTAATGTCTATTGGGAACGACAGAAGGTAGTGGGGATGGTTTTAATTTTTCTAAACCCGGAAAGGCGTCTACCCACCAAACTTTGAAAACTCGACTAAGTATGGAAAGCTAGGTAGAATAGACAAACTCATTGCAGGAAGAGGCACAATTGCGAGTTCGAGGAGTGTCGGGCTGAATTCTAGAGCACGGAAGTTCTGGGTGCAAGATGTATACACCGAACGCGACCTGTCATAGTTCGATAGAACCTATCCGTGGAGCCACGTCCATAAAACTGGCTAAGTATGCAACCGAACAGCGGTTGGTCGAAATGACCACAGAAAGGCAAGAACCCATAGAGCCAGAAACATAGCTTACAAGAGAAAAATAAAAGGGAGAGAACAACTATATCGCTCACACAACAAAACCTACTCTCATAACTATGAAACCATAGCAACACATAATCCATGGAAAAAGCATCGCCAACTATGAAATATAGTTTGAGGCCGACAACTATGAAATATAGTTTGAGGTTGACAAACTTTGGTTCAAAGCGCAAGAGATGCAATTTACATCGACTGCGATTTTTTTGTATGTTATTTTATCTTAATAGTATTCTATACAGACTCAACAACAAAAGAATGTAAGAAGAGATCCAACTGCGGATGCAACATCCCAACATTGCAAACCCTAGGCAAACAAGAACAAGTAGCAAATAACAACCCAGTTAAGAAGCACCAAAAGGCCCAACTGCAGGCGTAGGGCCCGAACCCTACAAAGTCAAATCAAACAACAATAAACAACATACAACGAAGAAAGAAACAAGCAACAACCACTCAACCAGGAATGACGCAATTCCAATCAAGATTGTAGAACCCCAAATGTACAAATTGCAACAACATGAACAAGCAAGCAAGAACAACATCAACACGCAAATAAGAAATCACTGGAGGTGCAAAAAGAAAGCATGAACCAGTTAACCAAGCAAACAAGAATAAGCAACAAATAACAATAAATAGCAAATTCGAATCAAACAACAATAAACAACATGCATCAAAGAAAGAATCAAGCAACAACCACTCCAACAGGAATGACACAGTTCCAATCGCGATTACAGAACCCCAAACGTGCAATCTGCAACAACACGAACAAGCAAGCAAGTACAACAACAACATGCAAATAATAAATCATTGGAGATGCAAAAAACAAGCATCAACCAGTGAACCAGCAATGCCACTGAAGCATATAAATTTAAAAAATGGAAGAAAATGTATTGTAACAAGCCCGTTAAGAAACCATCGAACGCTACCAAGATTGATAGGTAAACATTTAAGTCTGTCATAAATGCTTTGTAAACATTTAAGAAAAAAATGCAATGTGGCAGGTCTCTGACGTATCCCAAAAAAATTGTTGTATTTTTTGTAACAATACTTCAAACACTAGAGAATGTATTCGAAGGCCAAACTTTGGATATGCCAGCATATCAAACATTTCCATAAATTTATCTAGCATAAAATGTTAAACCAAACATTTGAACTAATGCTAGCATTAATCCACCTTCGACGAATGCATAACAAAATATATGATTCAAAAAGACCATATATGATCAAATACTTTAGATATGCCAACATATATAACATTGGGAATAACAAAGCCAACAATAAGACCTCCAATCCCTTGTCCAATCAGATCATGACAAATATGGTACTTTTTTTTATATAAAAATCAATGTTTTCAGTTCCCTGGTTCCAACAATAGATAATATGGAAATATTTGTGGTCAAAGGACAAACTAATATGAAGTCAATGATTTATCGATCGTTGTAGTCCCTCTATGCCTACGACAGGGACTAATAATGTAGATAAGGGAGAATAATTAAGCTAACTCTAAGTGAATGTCAGGTTAATTAACATAGAACATTAAGAAAAGCACCTTGATGTTACCTTGTCAATGTCACCTTACCAATATCATAGACAAAAGTACATCAAGATAAAAGTAAATTTAGTCAAAAGAATTAGATATTGATGTTTCAAACTAGACTACTATAATTTATCATAAAAGATCATTTGTGAAGAGAGTTTAATTTATAGTGTGAATTAATATGAATTATAAATTTTCTACTTGTATATTATAATAATTGGTATTGCTTAATGAGTTTTAATGGTTCTCTTATATAACAAGGTTATAGAGACATATTATTTAGTATATTTTATAAAGTTTATAAAATATGCTAGTTGTATTAGTTATTATAATTAAGTATCATATTTTACATATTATTATAATGTTTAAATGAAAATGTTATTAGTGTTAGCTCGATGAGTTAGTTTTAGTAGTTGAGTATTGTGAATTACAAGCAAGAGATCATAAGGGCAACTTCTCGAGTTGGTTGTCTCTACAGATATTACTGATCCTCGTTCGATGTCCTTGACACGTTAGGTTGTTGAAACTGCAACATAGTGGTTTATATTGGGTATGTGTTACATTCTTTGCACAATTGGTCGTACGTTGTGTTGGGGGGTCATAGCGGGGGAAACAAGCCCCCCTTGTCTAGGGGTTCAAGGGTAGAGCCCCCGAAAAAAATGGGTTGTTTTTGGTAGATTTTGGCCAATGGCTTTTCATCCCATTATATTATAATTCTGGTTAAGGAATCTAATATGGGTTGACAAATTAGGGATTGTGGATGCCACATAATCATATATATTGTATTGTAAATGGTGAAGTTAATATAATTAGAGTTAGAGGTGCGTCTCTAAACATTTGTTGGTTTCCTTGGTTAAGGGTTTCCAAGGTAAATTTATGAGTATTATGTTTTAATTTTATTGTTTTCTTTCTGTTTTATAGAGAATTTGTGTGTTCATTGATATATTGTAAATGTTTAAAACCTATATTTGGTATCAAAGAAGTTATTGGGTTTAGGGGGATGCCTTTGTTTCTAAGGGTTCGGTTAGCTTGGGTTTGTGATAAATCTGGTTTTAGTGGGAGCTCTACAGTGGTGATTATTGCAATGAAAGAAAATGATGAGCAATTCTAAAATTGAGATTGAGAAATTTAATGGACAAAGCTTTGAGCTTTGGAAGTTGAATATGGAGGATCTTTTGGTAAACAAAGAATGGTGCGTTGTTGTGGATCCTGGTACTGCACCTATGGGTATGTCGACAAAAGATTGGATGAAGTTGGATAGGAAGGATAAGAGAAAAATCGGGTTGTGTCTTTTAGATCCAGTGTTATTGAATGTCTCGACATAAGCTACAACCAAGGTGTTATGGGATAAGTTAGGGTTTTGCATCAATCTAAGTCCCTAGTAAACAAACTTTTCCTTTGGAAGAATTTATACCTCTTGAGGATTAATGATGGGACTTGATGATAGAGATTCTAAACACATTCAGTACTGTGGTAAGTTAGTTGTTGCCTATCGACATTAAAATTTATAATGAAGATAAGTACATTAGCTTGTTATGATCTTTGCCAAATTCATGAGATAGTTTGGTTGTATCTATTGGGAGTAATGCAACCACATTAAAGTTTAATGATGTGGTTTCATCCTTGTTATCATATTAAGAATTGAGGAGGAAAACGATGGATATTCAAAACATGGATGTCTTATCTATAAGAGGACATTCCCTGGATATAAATAAAAATAATTCCTCAAGTGGGAGATCTAAATCTAGAGGTAGATCTAAATCTCCAGGAAAATCCTTAAGGAAATGATGGAAATGTAGTAAAATTGGGCATTAGAAGAAGGATTGTAGATCTAAAAGTGTTAAGAGAGGGAAGGTATTTGATGATGTTCCTTCTATAGAAGGAAATACCTCCTCATAGGAAGGAGGATATGTGTACTTGAATTATTCAAGCACACATGTAGATCATGATTTATGGTTGATCAGACTTCTTCAAGCACACATGCAGATCATGATGTATGGTTGATCGATCCTGGTGCTTCTTTTCATCTGACTCCCCACATGGAGTGTTTTTGTGAATATGAAAAGTATAATGGAGGTGATTTTTTCCTAGGGGATGAATCGACGACCAAAATCATAGGATAAGGAAATGTCAAGTTGCTACTCAAGGATGGAAGGATTAGAAAACTCCCTAGGTTTTTTCACATTTCAGAGCTGGCTAGAAACTTGATATATTTAAGTAAGATGAGTGATGCAGGTGTACATACTGTATTTGAAATGGAAACCTACAAAATGGTTTGAGGAGCAATGGTGTTGATGAGGGGAGTTTGGAATGGAACTTTGTGCAAGATGTTGGGAAGCACTATCAATAAAGGGTGTAACAATTCTATTGTTCTTGAGGGTAGAAATGAAGAAGATATAACCCCTATAGTCTCTAGAGAAAAGACAATGTTGTGTCATCAAAGAATGGGACACATTGGAGAGAAAGGCCTTCAGGCACTACACATCAAAGGTATGGTTGAAGGTATGTCTGATTGCACACTAGATTTTGATTTATGTGAGCATTGCATATATGGTAAACATAATCAAGTAAGATTATCATATGGTGTTATAAGAGAAAAGGGAATCTTAGATTTAGTACACGATGATGTGTTTGAACCTGTTCCTATTCCATCACTAGATAAATATGTGCACTATGTTTCGTTCATTGATGATTTCTCAAGCAATACATGGATTTATTTCCTCTGAAATAAATATGAGGTCTTTGGTAAATTTAAAGAGTTTAAGGCTCTTGTGGAGAATCAAACAAAGAAGAAAATAAAGGTGTTGATGATATAAAATGGTGAAGAGTTCCATGGGAATGAATTTGAGGAATTCTATAAGAAGTGTGGTATAGCAAGGAAAATACTACTCCATACACACCTCAACAAAATGGGGTTGCAGAAATGATGAACGAGATGTTGACAGAAAAAGAAAGGAGAATGCTCAGTGGTGTTAGGTTAGGACATGAATTATGGGTAGAGGCAGTGGGTATTGCATGCTATCTAGTAAATAGATCACCCTCATCAACGTTGGTGGAACAAACTCCATAGGAGGCATGGACTAGTAACAAACCCTCTCTTGAACATCTTAGAGTGTTTGGTTGTGATCCTTATGTACATGTTCCAAAGGAAAATAGGAGTAAGTTGGATAAAAAAGATGAAAAGTGTATCTTTATTGGTTATAAAGATGTTATAAAATGCTATAAACTTTGGAACCCATAAACTAAGAAGATTATTTATAGTTGGGATGTTGTCTTTAGAGAGATTAAAGATATTCCTAAAAATGGATTCCTACCAAAGGAAAAAGAATCGGAGACAATATTGTTTGAGTTGGAGGATGAAGAATCTGACTCAACAAAAGAACTTGAATTAGAAGAAGAAGAAGAACCTCATACATTAGTATTAAGGAGATCAGTTTGGGAAAGATAGAAACTATGATGCTTAGTATTGTTTGAGTGTTCAACTAGGGTGGATGAATAAACATGATTATTTTTAATATCCATTGTATGCTCTTGGATTCTAATTTTAATAGAGAAACTAGTTTCACCCACATAAGGTTTTCCACATGAGCACATAATCATGGAGACACATTTTTTATTTGTCATATTAGTTGGGTCTTTAATGGAATTTAGGGAGTTCCTAATTGTGGATACCAGTTTGAATGTTTCCCCAATGTTTTTCTTCTTCGGGACCCTATCAATATTGTCTATGGTCCCTTGAATGTAGGGGAATAAGGATTTGGAAACCTATTCAATATTTTTTTTTTCCTAGGTCCTCTACTAGCATTCTAAAATGCTTTGACCTCTTGATGTTCATTATAACCATTATCCCTAAATACCTTGAGGATATCGAGATTTTCTTCTTCCAAATTATCTTCATCTGAGATTCTAAAGGCTCTAGTTCTTAGAGTGTTGAGAACCTTGAGTTTCTAAGTAGGATGGTGGCGGGACTCTACATGAAGGTATTGTTCAATGAGTCTTTTTCTATGAACTAGATGCACTATATACCCATATGGTTTCTTAGTGACATAGACATATAAAAACAAACGGATCCCATCAACTTCAATCTCCATGGTGAATTTTATGTGCTCATATTGATTGTTGAGGTGGTCAACAAATTTATATAAGTTTTCACTCTCATGGGGCCAAATGACAATGGAACATCAACAAATCTAATCCAAAACTTTGGTCTTAGAGGGAAAGAAACAAGGAATTTTCTTTCAAGATCCTCCATGAACAAATTAGTGACAACTAGGGAGAGGGGGGATCCCATAGCCACTCCACAAGTTTGCTCATATATTTTATCTTGAAAACTAAAAAACATGGATTTCAAACACATCTCTACTAACTTTACAGTTCCCTAGTTAGTGATCTTATTGATAACCTCTAGTACTCCTTCAATAGGAATATCTATGAAGAGAGAGACTATATCAAAACTCACAAGCATGTAATTTTTATCAATTTTAATGTCTTTGATCATATTAACAAAAAATGTAGAGTATTTAATGAAGGAACTCATATTACCTACCAAAGGATTGAGTTTACAAGCCAAGTGTTTCATGAGCTAATAATTAGGTCCTCCTATCATGTTGACTATGGGTCTTAGGGAATCTCATTCCTTATGAATTTTTGGGAGGCCATAGATCCTTGGGGTGGAAGGAAAAATAATTATTAGCTTCTTGTTATCCCTTCCCCTGCTCATTTTAATAGCATTGCAAACCTTTTTTGAAATATTATTAATGGGGTTCTTATTGGAATTCTTATACCTTCCACTATTGTTTAGGTGGTCTATCGTTTTATCCATATAATCATTTTTTTTCAAAATGACCATTACACCACCCTTAAATGCTTTTAGAACCACAACATCGTTTTTGTTGTCAAGCACCTTAAGAGTGATGTGCTCTTACTTGGAAAAAATGTTGCTCCTTGGTAGCTTTGATATCCAAAAAGTAATCAAACAATCATGTTGAATCTCTTCCTAATGGCCTTTGGAATACCTTTAATTCCATTCTTGATGTTCCATAAAATGTCTTCAATCATAATCTTACAAGGTGCCATTGCAAAGTTGAGCCATTTCTCTAGTAAACTAATAGTGTTATCATTAATATGATGGCTTAGTGATAAGTTGTGACTAAAGTTTTGCGTTGTCGGGCATTTATGATAATAGGGTTCTAATTATTATGTTGAGGTCTACGTACATATGTATCTAAGATACCACTATTAGTTTCTAAGTTATTATTACTACCATAATTATGTGAGATATCATTGTTAATTTCTAAGTTCTTATTCAAGTTATTATTAATAGGTTATAAGTTATTTTTAATCTCTAAATTTGCATTACCGACATATGTATCCAATTTAATATCATTATGTTCTATATTATTAATTTCCAAGTTATCCTTACCAACAACATATCTAAGTTATTAAAATTAGTATATGAGTTAAATACAATGGTGATTGATTGACTTACCTAATTCACATTAATGCATGGATTTTTTTTATTGTTCTACTACTTTGGGTAGTCTGTGCCATACTTCTCTCTTGCGTCTCATCTTTCTTCCTTTCATTTCTACAACCATCATTTGAGGCTATGGAATCCATGTCTTCCATTACCCTATTCTTACTAGTTATTTTTACTAATGCACTATTATTGTTGGCTAAGATATGGATCAAATCATTTGAGATGATGGAGTTAAGTTTTAATCTACCTTTTATCTGAATTTTCCCCCTACTATTGTCATTTATCATAATGTCCACAATATTCCCAACATCAAAGATGAGTATATATTTTTGTTACCTATAGAAATGATCGTGGGTTTTGGCTTAACAACAATGACCCGATCACATCACACCCTATTAGTTTAATGACCACAATCAACGTGATCAATTATGCATGTACACACTAAAGGTCACGATCACCCTCTCAACCATGAAATTTTTAAAACTTGAAAGATAAAACTTGTTCAATATAAAAGCTACAACCCATTATTAACCTAGCCTTTGGCTTAAATTATCCATTTCACAAGTATAAAGAACATAAACACAAGAAAACTATGAAACTTCAAAGTGAAGAAGAAAATACAAGTACCCATATGAAATAAAGTAGTTTCCCTCAAGAGACAGTGTGACTATTTTGAATAAGGAAACCATTATTCTCCTTTTTGAAACTTTGGCATTTGTTTTTAGGCCACACAAATCCCACAACAATTTTTCGTAAGCTTAAGAGGCATTTTCAGCTCCACTACAACAATAACTTACTTCCAAACTTCTAACAAAATCCTAAATTTATAGCTAGAAGATATCTTTTCTACTAACTAAAAAAAAATCTAGATTACAATTATACCCATTCTTTTTCATTACCTCAAATGTTAGTAACAAATTAACGATAAAATCATCTACAGAAAAATATAGAAACAAATACAAGTTTTACCTCAATAAAAGATCGTTTTTCATAGTTGAACAAATATTTGAACTTCCAATTCCTTTCCTTTGCCAACTTAGTGCATATCAACCAATTTTCACTGTACCATATGTAAGGAAAACTTCCTCCCCTAAGACCCCATATTATGTGAGATAAGACAATGAACATAAATTGATATATATATAGCATCATGAATATGTTCCAGTGTTGGGGTATTTACCTACTAATCTTGTCAGGCAATAACACACCTCTTGTAGAGGATTAATGTAGTAATAATGCTCAATATCCTTCACGATATCCAGATTACCATGAATTTAAGTTTATCAACTTTCTAATGGTATTTTAGTAATATATCCATATAGGTCGAGTGACCCGAAATACTATCGATACCCCCTATATTTATAAGCTCTAGGAGGCCTTCCACCTCAACCTCAATTTTTTAATCGTCTTATTACCAATTATTCACCTAGCCCCACATTTTTTCCCTTTTATTATATTTTTTTATTAGGTGAATTATTTCCCTTCTTATGTGTCACTTTGAGATTTTCTCTAATATTTATGTGTTACTTTGGTATTTTCTCTAATATTTGTTTTATTAGAATAAATATTTTCTCCATTTTTATTTAAATATTAATATTTCAAGTGGTCACTAAAAGTGGGTAATTTTTAGTATGGACTAATTATTACCATCATGGGGATCGCTCACCCTAACTTTTAGTAGGGACTAATTATTACCACCATGGGAATCGCTCACAATTACCTTGGTATCTCTGATGTTGAAGGTTTAGTTGTTGAGGAGTAAGGTTTTGATAAATGTTTACATATGAATTGATAGAGTATTATGAATATAGTATAAGCAATACCTTCTTTACAAATTGGTTTAGTTGTTGAGGAGTAAGGTTTTGATAAATGTTTACGTTTACATATGAATTGATAGAATATGAATTGATAGAGTATTATGAATATAGTATAAGCAATACCTTCTTTACAAATTGACAAATCTCAGTTATGAATATAGTATAAGCAATACCTTCTTTACAAATTGACAAATCTCAGGTATAGGTACAATTACATAATACATTCCAGAGTTTCAAAAGTTGATTACTCTTAGAGTGAAGGATTTTATGAGGATAATTTGTTGCATTTATTTATAGATAGTTTAAAGGATAACATATAACATAGCATGTGTCTTTTAGAATTTAATTCCTTGGATAAGTTTTTCAGTGTGGTAAAGAGATTTGAAGGAAAAAATATGGCTACAGAAAGGATTGTCACTAACATCTAAAGGGAGTGCAATGTTACCACTCTTAATCTAACTCAACTTATATGGTTGACACCTCAACATTTGGATGAAAGAAGAGAAAACATATTATGTTTCAATTCTAGAAGTAAGTATCGTAAAGGGATCAAGTGTGGTGAGAAGAAATTATTCCACGTGGATTGTGAAATTATTCCATAACTTTATGAGCCACAAATTAGACAAACTTCTCAATTTCTTTATATATCTAGCATCAAGATTTTAGGTAATTATTGCATATGGAGGTACCATAAATTTTTCAAGGAAGTGCCAAAGTATTAAGCTCACTATTGGGGATTATTTCTTGGATATCCCAATAATTGCAATCTGACTAGGTAGTGTTGATGTGGTCTTAGGGGTCTAATGGTTATAGTAATTGGGTACAATGGCTTTTTATTTTCAAGAAATTTTCATGATATTTTTGTTAGAAGGACATGAAAATGAATGTACGTGTATGCAACAAAAACCATATAAATTTATAAGCTCTAACAACATGAAACAAAATATTAAAAAAGAGGTACCAAGGAGTAATTTCACAATTGTGCTCACTAGATGTTCAAACAGCTAACGCCTCTATGCCCTAGGATATCCAAAGAGTTATATACAATCATTCCAAGGTATTTTATGAGATGCCCAATGGTATTTCTTCTACTCAAGAGCACGTTCATACTATTAAAATCGTCTTGGTGAATCTTCCTCCTAGCATCCAAACTTATAGATACATTTATACTCATAAAAGTGACACTGACATATAATTTAAGAAATTTTATAGGTTAGAGTCATTCATTTTAGCCAAAGTGATTTCTCTTTTCCAATGGAGATGGTTTACAAAAAGGATTCATCCTAGCGTATGAGTCCAATTATAGAGAACTCAACCAAATAACTATCAAAGATAGTTTTATATTCATGGCATTGATGAATTGTTAGATGAATTACAAGGAGTAATTTGCTTCAATATATTGTATCTCCATTTAGGATATCATCATATTATAATAAGGAAAAAATACATACCAAAATAACCTTTAGAATTCATGAAGGTCATTATGAGTTTTTGGTGATGCCTTTTAGGCTTACTAATGCACCTTCCACATTTCAAAGCTCAATGAATGTTATTTCCAAGCCATTACTCACAAAAATTTGTTTGTATTTTTTGATGATATACTAATTTACAACAAATCTTGGGAAGAGATATACTATACAACAAATATTGGGAAGAGTATGTACAACATGTTGACATGATCTTGAAAATATTGGAGGAGGAATAAATATATATAAATCCTTCCAAGTGTGCCTTTGGGATCGAGGAAGTGACATATTTGGGTCATATTATATCTCGTGAGCATGTTAAGGTAGATCCTTCAAAAATCTCAAAAAATAATCAACCCTAAAATCATTTTTAGTCACGTAATATTTTTCTGCAATAACACGTATCTTTGTCCTATAAGAAATTGTTTATCTCATGTACCTTCAATAATTGAATGAACCGAAACAAAAATACAATCAAGTCTAAAACAATACATCTTCCAAAATATAGAGCCCAAACAAATAAAAAATAAAATAAATCAATGTGAACAAACAAATTAAATCACCATACCAATGGATCACTATCATTTTTAATGGTCCAAAAGATTTGCATGCCATCAAATTTGGTTTTTTCAGGGATCCATATGATTTGATCATGGCATTTGTTTATGTAGGTTACCCAACTCAATTTGTTAAAATGGTTCTCTCACAGTTTTCATTCAAGTGGGACCTGGTTTTTTCATAGGATTCTCTTGTTATGTTTCTTCAAGAAGGGCATCCAACCCAGTTTGTTCACATTTGTATCGCATGGTTTGTTTAAGCAAGGAAAAAGGCCTAGTTTGATCATAGGTTTAAGGTAAATCTAAAAGGAAAAAAGAGAGGGATTCTCCAAATGTTCAAAGACCTCATTAACCTACTTTCTTGAAAATTTCAAAATGGTAATTTAACCCCACATTTTATTGTATGCAAAATATTATAACCGAAAACAATTCTAGGATAAAAGGAGTTAGTCTCATTATGTGATTAACCTTATTAATTATCTCACAATACAATCACTAATCATTTTCTTATTTAGGATACATTTTGGAGGTGGTAATTTCTTATGAATTCTTCAAGAACAATGCTTAAATCATAGTAGTTCATGTAGTAAACTTTTTTTAACTACATTACACCTCATGGATTCCCACCATCTTGGACTTACCATATATTTCTTCCCATTTAAAAAACAACATAAAAAATGACCCTATCAATTACTATACTATTATGATTGGCCTTAACTTGCCTAAGATCTTCACCACATACATAGACTTATACACCTGTAGGTGGTAGAGACCAACATATTGAGGGCCAAAGGAAAAGTAAATTTTAGAAGAAACCACTATACTGGTGACCATATCTTCACTTTGACTCCTATCATTTACAAGACCAAGGAAAATGAGCACAATGCATCATTATTTCTTTGTGGAGTTCACGAGACATTTGACAAATTTCCTGGAAATTTTCTAATTAGCAGGATTAATACTCTAGTTCTTCAAACCTTGGTGGTATCACTTGTGATGACACTTTATGATTCCATCACTGGAAAGGTAAATATGAATATTGGTGTGTCTAAGGGAATACAAAGTTCTATAGGAGTTAAAAGAGATTTCCTATTTAATCCTACACTTTTTGGACTTTACATTGATGATTTATAGGAGGTCATACTAGGGACCTTGGGTGCCACAAATCATCCCTTTCCCTTTGAATCTTTTATTTCCATTCTTTTATTTTTGTATGCCATTATATTGTACTCTCACTTTATGAGGGATCTCTAAATATGTATAGATATTTTTGGATCCTCTTGTGATAGTCAGGGTTTAGGGAAAAAAAAAATTATAATCAAGCCTTTGAACATCCTGAAGAAAGAGGGGAACCAAGAGATTCTGACCTACGAAGATGAGAGGTTTGAGATTGACATAAGACATATATCTA
>ML849365.1:8269-32890 GCA_009831015.1 Picea engelmannii
CAATGTATTCGGATGTAATAAAGGTCAATATTAATAAGGCCTTTCAATAAAATAGAATAAGGCGGATGTAAGAAGACTTAATAGAAGCTTCCACTTCTAGAAGGATGTTCCTCTAGATGCTTCTCTTAATAGACATATTTAGTATAAATAAGGGTCGAGGGTATGAAAACCCTAGCTTGGAGATTATTGTAATAGAGCGCTTCTCGATTGGAGGTTGCCCCCTTGAAGAGGCCTGTGAACATTTCTTTCTGAATCAAAGTGCTATTTCAGTTGTTGTTTTCATATTATTTATGTGTTATTGTGGAGATTATGTTGGTTATATTACTGTTATTCTTCCATTTCTAGCATTTTATTTCTATTCTGCGTATTTATTATATCTGGTATCTTGCAATGGTGGTCAGAGGTCAATCTACAGAAGGAGGGCAAGATCTGAAAGGTATAGCCAGGTTTAAGTTAAAAGACAGTAAGGGTAAGTCAAAATGTTGGTTTTGTGGCAAATATGGGCATCTCAAGAAGGATTGTTGGAAAAGACAACAAGCATCCAAAGAGGACTCCACAAAAGAAGCAAATTCAACTACAAGTATGGTTGATGAAGGTTTGTATGTTTGTTGTGTCTCTCCACCTATGTTCGCATAGAAGGTGCAGGGCGACGATGGTTGAGTCACCATGATATATTTATATATATATATATATTGTATTTATTTTGGAGTTGTAGAAATTATTGATTACATGTAAATGGGCATATGTATGTAAGACTTGGATAGACATGTGTACCCTTGGTTTATCGGGTCACCTATGAAAAGTCTAGATATAGATATAGGTAGATTGAATATGTGGGGGGCATGTATGTTGGGTTAACCTTGACTCAGTGAAAGAGTTAATGAGTTAAATATGTTTTTAGGTCAAAGAAGGTGATTTTTTGGGTCCATGTGTTTTGGGTATTCCGTGGTATTGTGTCCATGGATTTGCATGTAATGAAGCCTATAAAACGCTTGGTGAACTCCATTGTAAATGGGCCTGGAGGTAAGTGGTGAAGGCTTACTTGGTCGGTTTGGACGTATTTGGTCAAAGTTGTTCAAATGCAAAGTTTGAGGTGGAGCAGTGTATCCAAGTTATAAAGGTGGGTCTGTAGAAAGATTGATATGTTGGCAGGTCAATCAACTGTTTGAGAATATATGATGTAGGTAAGTTCATATCCATGGAACTTAGAAAGTATTGCAAGGAAGTTGGGATCGAATAGGCATGTTCAGTAATGTCGAGTTGCAACAATAGTTGTGGACAAAAGCAGTTATTCTATCTGGTAACTCGGTCACAATCGGTTGAAAAAGACAGGAAGATTCAGGAAGAGGTATTTACATGTCATCTGGTAATTACTCAAATGTGAAATTATTCGGCTGTGATGCTTATGGTTTTTAATCAATTTTCTAAATAGGACGCAAATCAAACATGTAGATCTTTGATATGGTGATGATGTTAAGGGGTGCAGACCATGGGATCCTACTACCCACATAATCATCATTGATAGAGATGCAATGTTTGATGAATCTCCTTTTATAAAATCAAACATAGTACAAGATGAAAGGTTCAAAGCATGGATGGTAGCAAAAAGGTATTTGGAAGGTATTGATTTCCATGAAAGTTTCACACAAGTTGTTAAAATCTTGCTTCTATTCATGTTGTGTTAGCACTGGTTGTGATAGTACAACTAGTTGTTAAAACTGTTTTACATGGAGTTTTTGGGATAAGGGGATGTATATGGAACAACTAGAACGGTTAGTTCAAAATCACAACAGAAGATTTGTTTGCAAACTCAAAAATCATTGTATGGCCTAAAGCATGCTAGGCAAATGGTACAAGATGTTTGATTCCTTCATGGTGAGGCAAATTTTACAAAAAATGAGTATAACCATTTTGTTTATGGTATATTCATTATCTTGATGTTATATGTTATGCTTGTTGCAAGCACAAGCATGGTTAAGATCAACAAGTTGGTTAGGACGTTTGTTATGAAGGATCTGTGAGCAACAAAATAAATCTTGGGCATGGAAATAAACAGAGATAGGAAATATGGTAAGTTTGGTTATCACAACATAAGTATGTGGTGAAGATACTCAGTAAATTTAGTATAAATAATGTGAAACTGGGAAAATCCCTTGGGTTTTCCACTGTAAATTCTCTTCAGGTTTATGTCCTAATTGATGAAGAAGAAAAGGGTTATATGTCTCGAGTATTATATGCTAGGAGGAAGTTTGATGATTACGATGGGGAAATGGTCAACATTTCACATATAGTTGGTGGTGTCAGTAGACACATGGAAAAACCAGGTGAAGAGCATGGAAATGGGTGCTTCAAACACATAAACATAAGTATCACCTACAATGATTGTAGTGATTTGGTCTGTGGTTATGATTCATGAGATTTGGACAAGTGCATCGGTTTATTAAAAAGGTTACTGATGGAGACAGAATGGTCCATGCTGGAGTGAATCGTGCACACATGTTCACGTAAAGGTATTGTCAGAGAAGTTGCAGAGCTATGATGGTGTTTGGCATCTCTTAGCTTGCAGAAGAGGTGATGAATTAATTAATTAATGAGGTGGTAAATTGTTGTCAAGGTAAACATGCCAACTAATTTCCTTATGCAGTCACATGCACATGCATGTAACTATGTTAATGTGCATGCATGAAATCTATTTATGAAATGTTTGTGTAACTCTGTGATCTATTTATGATATGATAGATGTTATATATATGAGCATATCCATAGAGGTGTGAGTGCAATGTGTAATGAGTGTGTGAGAGCAAGACACAATACTCGGGTGTGTTGTGTGTATGAGAAGAGATGAGGTGTGTTGTGTGTATGAGAGGAGAGGATGGTTGTATGCCTCGGTTGGCTATTGTAATTCTCGCTTGAATAATAAGAAGACTGAATATCATTGCCCGTGTTTTTTTCCCTCATTGGGTTTCCACATAAATCAATGTGTCAAATTGTGGGATTGTTGTACTTGGTTTAATGAGTGTTTAATCTTGCTTTCTTATGCTCTGGTTTTATGGAGTGTTTTGTTTGCGCCGCCCAACATAGTTAAAAATTTTTTTAGAGTAATGGTTAATGTTCTTAATTTATGGTCAAAACTAAATGGTATTATGAATTCTATGAAGTGTTAAATATTAATAAATTAATTTATCCATTCATGAAGTAGTTATTGGTTCTAAATCAGTCTAATAGAAACTAGGTCAATCCCCGTGAGGAGATTTCACAATTATTCATTTGAATATCCATTTAAGTTCGCAATTAAAATAAGCACATTACAGATTCAGCTGAAATGCACCAAAGTGTTTGGAGCTTAACACGGCTAACCTAACCTGAGGTTATCTAAAAAGGAAATGCATACATCACATAATGACCAATATAAAATGATGTCCTCACAAATTACAAATCTTCTCTGGGACATAGAATGCTCACAAATTACAATCTTCTCTGGGACATAGAATGCTTAAGTACAATAGTTACCATTTTATTACTGCCTATGCAATTACTGTATAAGTATAGAGTCAACAAAACTCGGCCCTACAATTACATTACGGTAAACGAAGTAAACGAAATTCGGCTCGGACAGTTTATCAGACATTTACCCAATATTTTACAGACAGTACATAAATAACAAAACATATAATGTTTATAGTTAGATATGCTGGACATTGTCAAGTATTCTTGCATCCGATTAGCAGGCTTCCAAAAGCCTACAACCATGCAGATATGTATTTCTGTTGTTTAAATTGTGTTTTTGAATGCATAAATAAATTTGGTTGGTTGAAAAACTTCTGAGGCACTTGGATTATACAAATTTAGCCACTCAAATCTTGAGATCCAACCATTTCTCACCAAATTTCGAGCAAACTCAAACTAAAAAAATCAAGAAAAACTTCCAAAATTAGAATGTTTAGACTAGTGCTTCATTAGGTAGAGGAGGTTGGAGTCTTTGGGTGACATTCAACTTACACACCACTCCGAAGTTAGTACTGACAGACATGCTAATCTTCTGTGTGAAAAATTATACAGTCATCCAATTAGCGAATTTAATGGAGGTTGTTTTGTCTATTTTTTAAATTTTTCACTGCAATTCAGTTAAATAGGTTTTGGTGAAATCTCTATTTTCTGTTGTTTAAATTGCATTTTTGAATGTATAAATAGATTTAGCACCATGAGAAACCCTCAAACTATTAAAATTATACAAACTTCACTCAAATTTGAAGTTCCAACAAATTTTAATCAGATTTCATTAAAAATTTATCAGAAAATATACCCTTAAAAAATGGAAACTTTAAACTACATGATTCCATAGAATGCTCAAACTGTTTTGGTTTTTTTCACTGGAAGATTTCGTGGATGTTGACCACCTACCATGGTTCACATGTGAATCAACTTCTAGAAGTTTCTCTTTTACTTTTACTGTTAAATTTGTTTCCTTTAAAAATGGATATTTTTATTAGTTTTAAAAAATAAATCAAAAATTTTAAAAATAGTTGAAATGGTAAATTTTAGTAATTCAGAATATATATATATATATTTTGGATGTTTTTACCGTTTTTTTTTTAATTTAAAATAGTAAATTTTAAAAAATAGTTAAAATGATAAATTTTAGTGGTTCAGGATACATATTTTTGGATATCTTCCCTTTTTAAAAATTTGAAATAGTAAATTTTAATGGTTCAAGATACATATTGTATGTGGAGTTTTTTTTAAAAGATGTTAAATAGATTAATACATTTAAAAATACAATTGGAACACTATAAAATTGAGATTTTAGCAATATTGTATTCTCGAATTCCCATACTAGACGAAAAATAAATAAAAATCTTACACCCTTAGTAATTCCCATAGGGTGTACGCTATTTTATTAATGATTTGATCAGATACGTGAGATGTACTAATGACCTAATCGGGAATGTTGGAAGTCATAGAGAACCCATGTGCATGGTTGTCTTTAGATGTGGAAACCTAGCGCCCCCTAAGGCTTTATCAAGGGCACGTGTCTAAGAAGCCCTAGACTTGTATGTGGTGATAATAATATAGTTCTTACCCACTCATGCAGGTTAGGTGGACATGATAATCTATGTAGTCATACACGATCCCCACGTTTCCACTTTTACAACCTACAATTATCACATTAAAAGCATGTGGGTCATTTTTAAGGTTTCTCGTGGAGTTGTTATGAGAGAAGTGACATGTATTATATAATGGAGTATGACTTGTTAGTTTTGGTGGTTTCAAATTCTTTTTTCATTCTCTTCTAATGGTATGATCAAGTGGTGTATGATGAGCATTTCACTTAGAATGAGAGAGTTTTAATGATGTATGTTTCAACTCATAGTTTTTCATCTATTTTTATACATGGATAAGTAAGGTGGTGCACTTGCTTGGAGATGTTCGGATAGGAAGGTGTATATGTTGTATGAAAATATGTGGACTGAATGAGTTGACACTTATGGGCTATGTTTCAACTCAGAGTTTTTCATCTATTCTTTTTATCTATTTTTGATACATGGATAAGTAAGGTGGTGCACTTGCTTGAAGATGATCGGATAGGAAGGTGTATATGTTGTATGAAAATCTGTGGAGTGAATGAGTTGACACTTATGGGCTTGTGAATATCCCACCTTAGCATATGTGAGACACTTTGCTTGGGTTTTTGTTTGGAGAAGTGCATGGGTAGGAATGGCTATGTAACCACCGTGAGGAGGAGCACTAAACACAAGGAGGTATTACATTAAGCCCTAGGGTGTTGTAACAACATAAAATATAGATAGAAGAGGAGTGTTTGGCACAAGGGGCATCTTACTTGGCAGGCACACCATCTTCGAGTTGTGATAGCCCTCATGTTGACATGATGACATTTTAATTAGAGGAACACTCCACTTGGGGCTTTGTCTTATTGATTTAGCATAGAATGTTGGTTGGCCTCCCTTTCCCTTAGTCTATAAAAGGGACATAGGGTACTTAGACTTGATATAGTTGTTGTTGTAGTCATTGTCATTTTTATGATAAAGCTTAAAGTATAGTAGTCGATGTCATGCTAAGTTTGGAGCTTCGAGGGTTAGATTTATGAGATTAGTGAGATGCTTTTCTTAGCTAATGGAATGTTAGGTTTTTCTATCAATTAGCATGTGATGCCCTAGCTAAGGTTTTGGATGCATATATGAAACCTTACTTTGAATGAATTGTAAAGAATTTTTATTTTCTAGCTTGACACAAGACAATATATTGTAGTGTAATCTTCTTTCGTATGAGTAGAAAGAATTGAATTTGTTGTCCCAACTTATATTGCAAATTGATGAAGGAAAATTTTAAGAATCCATACTTATCTTAAAGTGTAGAAACCTTAGTGAATCTTACTAATTTTTAAAGTGTCAAACATAAAATATTTGACTATACTTTTGTAAAAATATTCAAATTTCCAAGTACCCTATACAATTTTTTGATGATTTTTAGAGTAAAATACTTTTCATCCTATAGAATATGGGAAAATCGTTTTAGAAAAAAGTGAAAATTGCACAAAAAATGGTGAATCATTTTTTCGAAAAAAAAACATGGAAAATTAACCCATGTGTGAAATTTAGCCCCTAAAATTTTCCTTGGTTTGACCTTTCTGATCCAAAATGAATATGAAAAAGAGAATGGTTGCAAGACTCAGTACCCATGTGTAATTCAATGATTAATGAAGGTTAGATAAAAACATAATGGACAATGCAAATGTAAAAATTAAATGAGACAGAAGAGAGAAAAACATGGAATTAAATATAAAGGACAAAAAATGAATAAGAGAAAAAGAAAGAGGAATGGGAAATGAACGGTTAGCGTTTTGGCCTTCCCATTGCCCCAATACTCCTATATCTTATTGTAGTTAGTCTCTCAAAGGGATTTTTCTTTTTCTCACTAAGAGGTGACGATGCAACAAAGCCATGAGATACATTGTAATCAAAGATTTTCAAAATGAAAGCTGAGCAACCATTTGAAGCTAGTTTTCCCATTTGTGTTTCTAGGGTAAAATATCTATGTTTATTGTGATTAATTATTGTGTATTTTGTTTGTGTGAGTGCATAATTTGTATCCATATTCAATTTTCTATCCATTATGATAAAGGTGATAAATTAAGCACAATAAAACATAGTCACTATCTTCTAAGGTTAATTCAATGGCCATCTCTATTGTGGGGAGATTTGGTTCTAGTTCTCTATGGAGAGGGAGGAACAATGAGCAATTGTCTAAGATTGATTTGTTTCTAATTTGAATACCCAACTTTCATGTGTGGGTTTGGAAAACACCCTCACTTATTCATTGTCACACAATTGCACACGCATAGAGAAATTTGTTATCATATATAAAATTAATGGAATCCAACAGTCAACCAAACCAAACAAGCCATCCCTCCAATCCAGTTCAGTGTTGCAAGTTTTTTATACTCATAAATGAATAGAGACAAAGATCGTGTATCCATAAAGGAGGCAGAGGTCGCTATACACGATTGATGATAGAGAACAAAAAATTAATTTTTGCAAAATATCCTTATTGGTTAAGTGAGTGGATTGTAAGTCTCTCATTTATGGACCATAATGTATTAGGTAGTATAATAATTGGTTGTGATGTAATTGTTAGTATTTTGAAGAGAGAAGACTTAACATTAGTAAAACACATAAGAGATAAAGACTGTAAGAGTTAAGAGACTTCAACAGGAAAATCCAAAAGGAAAGTCAGTATTGGAGGTAGAATTTAAATGAGCTAGTAAAAACACTTGCAAAATTCCAAGACTGCTTCACCACCATGACAAAATAATTAGACAAGAGAAGATTACAACTCTTGTAATTGGGGGAGAATTCACTCAAATGGACAGTTGGCAGGAGGAGAGGATAACTCAAATGATGACGCAACATCACTAAGAATTGGAAAAGAATGAAGAATAATTAGGAAGGCTATAGGTAGTTTTCCAAGAGACCAAGGAAGAAAAGCCAGCTTCCATTGTTCACTATCCTCAAGATTTTCTCAAGAACCTTTTAGTGAATTTGAAAATCACACCAAGGGCATTGGTTTGAAATTCTTAAGGTGGGTGGTATAAAATGAACATGGGTTAGGTAAGATAAGGCACAAAATACTAATCCTTATTATAGCTCAATAAAGGGTCAAGCATGAAGGCTCGAATTTCTACTGTTGAAAGGAAAAATCCATGATCACAAAGATCACATTTGTGGAGGGAAAAGACATGGAAGAATGGGTCCACTCATCAAAAGAAAGAATAGTATCAAATGAGAATGGAAACACACCAATGTTTCATCCTTATTGTGGTAGAGTGTAGAAGGGTAGTGATGAGGAAAGTAAAAAGACTTAATCTACACTATCACTTAGAAGAAGTGGAAAACAAATCAATGAAAGCAAGAAGAAGAAGTCTAAGAGTCTTGCATCAAACGAGATATTTTTTTTTCATTGCTATAAGAGGAAACACCATAGAACTAGAAGCTATTGGCACTCAGGCACAAGTTCATTTGGTTGGAAGAAAGGCCATTGTGTTGCATCCTGTTGGGAGAAACAAGCCACATGTCACAAGACAAATTATTTTTAGAGGAAGAATGGAAAGAATACTTATCCAAATAAACAATAAATTCAAAGGCATAAGGATAAAATGATCATGTAAATAAATCTATACAACAATACAACAACTTTTTCCACCACTGCGAATTGAGTGGACAATGGGGAGAAAAGTGTTGGTGACTCCATCAATAGCTTCACCCCATGCATTGAAAAAATAAGAGAATACTGTGGAAAATGAATCCTAAATGAGATGAATATCTCCCTACCTTGGTAGCCTAAGAAACAAAAAATATCCACAAATTTGCAATAGCACAAGAGGTCCATTGAGTCTATATGTATGTCCAACAATTCTCCAATGTCCAAACCAACATCTCTACATGCTCACAATGTCTAGAATGCTTACCAAGGCTTACAAAAATTACATGAACAATTTCTACACCATGATTGTCTTCAAAGGGGTGTCCTCATATTGTTGGTCATGTAGAAATCCTCCTGCATCAAATTCCCTGGGTAATTAAAAAGAACGTCCCATTCTTATGGGTTATATTCACACTTTCAATCAACACTACAACTCTTTGTTTTTATTACACCTACTTTATTCAATTCATTGTTTCTATATTTATTTCAACAACCTCTCACATTCATTGCTACATATTTACTTGCAACAATATATGAACACACTTATTACAAAAAATTGGCATTTCCATCGACAACTTTCTTTCTATTTCAACTCATCTTTTGTTATTGTTGTCATCTCTATATTTTAGAGAAATTTAGGGTTTAAAATGGGTCTTATAAGGAAAATAGTAAAATAGTAAAAGCATATGCCATGTAACACACACAACCCCCTAAGTATCCTTTTAAGGGATGGGCTTTTGTTTTTCTTAATCTATCTCAAAACCTCTTCCTGAGCATAACATCATCTTTTACTCGTTAAGATATTTTTAACAACTGTAACCATGGTCAATTTCGAGCTTAGGATTGAAATTTATGGCCTACTAAGGTTTACTTAGTTTTCATGGTCAAAATACAACTAAATACCACGTGGCATCCACGTGGCACCTTGTCACTCTTGCCATCTGAAGTGGTGATAATGTAGCAACACCCTACTTGTCGATGTGGAATTGATGTCCACATAAGCTTGTATTCTCCATCGGGCCTTAATTTCATGGAGCACCAATCCATCCATCCCGATGACCCCGATGACGATCCACCTATCAGCCTTTTCTATATTCTACAGTCCTCAAGTCGATAATCTAATGGCTCTGATTGAGTCGGTGATTCTAATTCACCCACAAGTTAACACTTGTCCTTTTTTACATTTATGGAATGAATAGGGGGACCCACAACAAATATACGATCGATGTTATTTATCCATCCTCCACCGACCATTGATCGACATATTCCTACTATTTCGTTGTCGTCGGTGCTCCTAACCCATGCCTAATAGGTCAAACATATATGCCTCGATGACAACACATCTAGATTGATGGTCCAAATCTCATTATCAGATCCCCAACAAACAACTATGATATAACATGCCTAGATCCAATGGTCTAGATCGTAATTGAAGGACTAAGCACCTCTGGGCCTTCTGAGACCACTCTAGTCTCTCCTACCACTCAAAAGGTGGCACCTATCATTCTGATGGACACACTAGCTACCAAGATGGCATGCCACATCATCACCATGATGTCATCTCCATGCTGGCACACCACGTCATCATGACATCATCACTCCCTTTCATAGCCCTAAGTATGGTTTTCCAAATATCCACGACGGAGGATTACAATCATGTTAGGAAAGATCGACATTTCTCTTCGACTCTTGTGCCATATCGTCATCGACACTCCCTGCATGACTTCCATTTCCCAACTCTCGATCACCGACGACAATACACGTCACATCAATGAATCATATCTCTCCTTTATTGATTTAACCAAATCAATAACTATCGTCCTTTCATTGAATTTCATTTTCATTAGACTTTATACCAGTCCTGGCACTTGGTCGTTCTTGATGATATGTCCTTTCCATCAAAGGTTTGATATCTTTTGATCCACTAGATTGACAACTGTCATTATTTCCTGAGTTATCATAGGTTCCTCTACGATTTAACCTGCCAACTCAAAACTTAGTCATTTTTTTTAGATCTACAGGATTCGGTCCTGACCTTCAAGGGTTCAAAAACACTATAATGATATTATAGGTTGTTCGATTTTAAAAGGGAAAGTCTTTCATGTCCTACAAGATTTCCATACAAGGATACCAAGTACGTAAGGGTGCAAACAATGTATACTTCTTTATTTTCACGATTTATGAGATTCAATGAAAACCATTATAACATATTCTAATTTCTCATGCATTCAAATCATTGATTGTAAATGATTGCGTTTCCCTTTAAAATCAAACATTTATGCATACACATATAAATACATCATTCATGCAAAAATTTTAGTGTAAATCAAACACTTGTCTAAAAATAAAATTTTCCAACGTCGACTGACTGAGAGAGAAATCCTTTCCTCCCAACCTTAGGAAATATTCTAGAGTACCTTCCTATAGTATGCCACCCTCGTGCCAAGAAATGATACCACCAAGGAAATTGACTCATCTAGGTTCCAATCTTGTGATGATCTAGGAAGGATACTCTCCTTCCTCCTTTGACACAACAGAAGTTTCCTGTAACGCCCCCGGCCATCAACCCCACGGTCGGGCCAACGCTACTACGTGGAAAAACACTTCTGGAACACATTATGCATTCTAATGAACTTAAAACGCTTAATTACAGTTAAACATATAATTACTGCTAGCATTCCAAAGTTAATGGAAATAACAATAATTCATATGCACAAAAAAATACATGATAACATTGCAAGAATCATAGGTATGCAATTTAATTAATTACATAATTACAAAACATAGTGACACTTATCTTTGAAACTGTCACACACCACCAACTGCGGGTAGACCTTCCACGAACCTCCCAGCCTTAGACCATGTTGCTCATCACTCTCAGCAGTAGGTCACCCTTGAGCTGGGACTAAGCTCCACCGGGTAAGGAATCCTAGGCTAGGTAAGGTTTACAGAGAGAATACACGTAAAAGAAGAAGGATTCTCTCCCAGGAACCACTTATGCCCACTGTCCATAGACTCTCCTTCCCCACATGCCTGTCCCACCCTAGGAATATACACCTTCTCTGTCACCTAGACAATCCTTCATCTACTAACCTCCCTTGCCTTGGGCTTTAGCAACATACCGGATTGGAAATCTCTGAGCTCTGTGGCAGCTATAGGGTTCCTTCCAGGAGCTCTCTCCTTCCTCCGCACACTCTCTCACCTGGAGAGAGTTGCTCACAGGGTTGGTAAAACCTGCCTCTTCAACAACAATCACCTCCCTCACCTGGAGAGAGGTTACACACAGGTCATACAACCGGTTTCCTTAATCTTGTTCTCGTACAAGGCATAAAAACAACAAGGCTCAGCAACGAACATACAACAACAACAAACCACACCCAACCAAGAACTGCGTGGCTTCCACAGTCAACTGGGACAACAAACACGAGTTTCCCAAAAAGATGACAAACAGACGCTTCAACCCAACCAGGCTCAATAATTATAGGACATTCAGTTTTCCCAACCATCGATACAGAACAGACTCATGGTTCTGGGTTTCGGGGATGCGTGATAAGAAATCCATGCGAAGGTCGAACACAGACTCGATGGTTTTGATAGAGGGTGTACCGAATCCTCCAAAAATCAATAGAGGCCTTTTTGGTTTCAGAGTTGCGTGAGGGTATTCTTGCAGAGGTCATACGGGATTCCCGGTTTAGACAGTCGACGATAGAATGGAGGAGGAACCCATGAAGCTCGTTCCTTCCCATTTGGAAGTCACTCATCCTTCCAAAGAACTTAGGATAAAACATCACATTTACACAGCTTTGGAATAATAATAATTTAATATTATTCTCAAGGGTTTAAGCCCCCTCAGCTTAGCCCCTCTTCCAACCTCTTAGCCCCCTCTCCCTTACCCAGGCTTTGTGGATGCTTAGTCCCCCATCACTCATTCATCATGGTCGGTCTGCACGCAGAGATGTTTTGTATTAATACTGTGCATAATTACATGTACAAAAAAACTCAGGCTCCTGGCCTTCAACACTTAGGCTCCCTGGCCTAATAACACATAAGCCCACTAGCTTATATGACTTGGCTCACCAACCTATAAAACATAATTACAATTCATAATGCAAGCTTTATACTTCATAGACATGATTTACAACAGGGCTCGACCTTGGGGACATTACATTTCCCACCTCCCACTGAGCTCACAGTCTCTACAGGTTTATTAGGTGGTTTCTTAAATGGGTTTCCTCTACACAAGGGAGTTCATTCTCTTCAAAACAATCCCTTAATGATATCTCCCTACTAGTGTTACTTTCTGTCCAGTAAGAACCAAGTTGTAGACCACTATTTCTCGAGCTCGAGATCTAGGTATTCTATGTTCAAGGTGATCATCAACAACATAAACAAGATTCCCATTTTCTTCAAGGAAAGATCTTCCTTTTTCTTCTCTTCCTCAATCAACATTTCTGAATATCTATGTATTCTATGTTTCTCAGCCCATGAGTTGAACACTCACATGCTTTGTTTATCCTATGGTTTCATTTTGTTGTCTGAATGTTCACCCTCATGTATATTCTTCCTTTTTGTTGTTGTTCTCCTTTTTCTTTCTCCTTTTTTTTGTTTGCTGGTGTTTTCCACCTTTTATCTCATTCTCAGTCCCCCTCATGATTTCCGTGACTTCCTGCAGACGTAACTTGCAGTATGCAATTCCTAGTATGAAGGGGAAATTTTGTGGTATCATTTTGTCACTCGTTCAATCGGCCCTTCCCTTTGCAAAGACCAACTACAAATATTAATTAATTGTTCCAACCACCTCTACGACTTCTTTTATTGTTCACGTGGCTTCAACAAGTTTAGTGCACTGGTAGGTGTAGATCTATGTTTTGCAAGCATAAATTGGCTTGTTGTGCAAGATTCCCGTTTTCCTCAATGATACATCTCAGCTCCATTTACTCAATTGTCCAAGCAATCCCTTCTTTCTCAATTTCCTTTGGTGTATCATGTCCAGTACTGTCAAGGTTGTTCCTTATCAGTGAGCGGTTTGGTGTTTTTATTAAATAAAAACCTAGTCCTATGATTCAAAACATAAATATATGAAGTTTTAACATAATAACAGTCTTGGGGAAAAACAAGGTGTTACATTCCCCTCCCCCTTAAAGAAACACCATCCTTGGTGTTTAAAACACCATGTATACACAATTATATAGTAAATAAAAATGGGTATGCCAATATCATGCAATATTCTAGTTCCCATGTAGCTTCATCTGCTCCAAAGTGCTTCCATTGCACCTTGACCTACATGATGGCTCGGTTTTGGAGCATTGTTTCTTTCCTATCCAGGATGCAATGTGGTTCAAGATGGAATTCTCCCTTTGGTTCCACTTGTATTACAGTCCAATCAGTAACATGATTAGGATAATGTACACATTTCTTTAATAAAGACACATGGAATACATTATGAGCTCTAACAGTAGGTGGTAAAGCAAGTCTATATACTACTAGTACTAATCTCTCTAGTATTTGAAACAGACCACAATATCGGGGATACAACTTGTCACACATCCCCATTTTCAGGGAACTTCTCTTGGGTTTCACCCGGAGATACACATGGTCTCCTACTTTGAACTCTTGATGGTTTCTCTTGCTATCTACATAGATATTTTGTCTATCCTAGGAAACCTTCAGGTTCTGCCTTATCTTAACCATAGCCTATTCCATCTCCTTCAACAATTATGGTCCAAGTGTAATTATATCCACTGGAGTGTCCCAACTAGTCAGAACTCTACACTTCTTGCAATATAGAACATCAAACGAGCTCATCTTCAATGATTCTTGATAACCATTATTATATGCGAATTCTACCAAAGGTAGATATTCTTCCCACTGCTTGGGATGATGCATAACGTGTATCCTTAACATGGCTTCTAACACTCTATTCACCCTCTCGGTCTGACAATTTTTTTGAGGATGGTAGGTCGTGCTAAATGCCAATTGCATTTCCAAGCCCGCAAGCAAGATTTTCCAAAAATTTGAGGTGAACTTATAATATTTGTCTTAGATTATGGTCTTAGGAAAACCATGAAATCTGAAAATTTATTTCATAAAAACATTGGAAACGTTTATGGATTTAAAAGTACATTTTATAAGAATACAATGAGCTGACTTGCTCAACTTACCCACTACAACAATGATCACATCATGTTGCTTGGTTGTCTTAGGTAGACCTGTGATAAAATCCATGGAAATCACTTCCCATTTCCACTCTGGATTCTAACACTCTATTCACCCTCTCGGTATGACAATTTGTTTGAGGATGGTAGGTCGTGCTAAATGCCAATTGCATTTTCAAGCTTGCAAACAAGATTTTCTAGAAATTTGAGGTGAACTTATAATCTCTATCTGAGATTACGGTCTTAGGAAAACCGTGCAATTTGAAAATTTATTTCATAAAAACATTGGAAACATCTATGGCTTTAAAAGTAGATTTTATAAGAATAAAATGAGTTGACTTGCTCAACTTATCCAGTAAAACCATGATCACATCATGTTGTTTGGTTGTCTTAGGTATACCTATGATAAAATCCATGGAAATCACTTCCCATTTCCACTATGGTATATGTAAAGGATGCAATAGTCCAGTAGGGGTTCTGTGCTCGACTTTCACTTGTTGGCACTCTAAACACTTTGCAATGTATTGAGCAATTCCTTTCTTCATTCCAAGAAAATAATACAATTGTCTAATTGCTGTCATTTTTTTTGGTAACTAGGGTTGACCCAGATATGGTCTCCTATGGAACTCTTCCATAATCAAGTGCCTCAAATCCACTTAATTAGGCATGTACAACTTGTTGTTATACAACAATAGGCTACCGGCCCCAAGATGATATCCTTCATACCTATTTTCCTTAGGTTCTTGTCGTAACCTTTCCTTTACTTGATTAAAAAACTCATCTCCTTGTAAGAGGGTCTTAATACTATGTTGAATGTTAGACTCTCATACACTTGGTATTGCTAAGTGTACTATCTGAATGCTTCGGTTGAACATGTCTGTTATTTTATTCTGTTTCCCTTTTATGTTTTTTATTTTGAAGTCCAACTCATTGATCAATGCCATCCACCTGACCTATCTAGAATTCAACCTTGATTGGTCAAATAAATACTTTAGGCCACAATTTCCATTCATGAGGATAAATATCCTCCCGATCAAGTAGTGCCTCCACATCTTCAACACATGTATAATCGTTGCAAACTCCAGATCGTGGGTAACATACTTCTACTCATCTTCATTTAATTTTTATGAATCATAAAAAATCACTTGCCCTTATTGCATGATAAATCCACTGAGTCTTTCTTTGCAAACATCCATGTAAACCAAGAATTCCTTTTCTGGGTTTGCAAGTTTTAGAACATGGGGCATTAGTTAATAGATGATTCAACTACTGGAAGCTATCTTCACATTGGTGACCATATGAATTTCTTCCCTTTTCTTTGCAATGAAGTGATAAGATTACCAATCTTGGAAAATCCCTCGATGAAACTTATGTAATATTCATCCAATCCCATGAAGTATCTCACTTTTGCCACATTTCTAGGGCCATGCCAATCCATGATTACCTTGATCTTTTCTGGGTCTACCACCACTCCTTCAGTTGATATTACATGGTATAGATACTGGATTCTTTTTTAAAGAAATCACACTTTCTAAACTTGGTGTATAGCTGGTGTTCTCTTAACACTTGTAACACCATTCTAAGGTGTTCTTCATGCTCCTCTCAGTTCTTAGAATACAATCATTGATGAAGGCACTCATGACAAGAACCTACGAAACTTCACGGTAATATTTGATCCTCGATCTCATGAATTGACAGCCGAGCTGGTAAAATCTATCCCCAGATCTGTTGTGAGACTAGAGAAATTTCATGACTTGCATGATAAATTTAGAGGGGTAGTCAATTGTAAAACTAATAGTTCCTCTTTGATCTATGAAATGGTTAATTTAGGAGCAAGGGATAATCCTGAAAATATTAATATGGGAAAGGGATGTTCCGAGAAAGAAACATCCTCTTTTATAAAGTTATTTAAAGAATTTAAAGACATTTTTTCTTGGACGTATGATGACTTGAAAATTTTTGACCCCAACATCATACAACATGTAATCCCTATGAAACCCAAAACTCAATGTTTTCAACAGAAATTAAGGAAGATGCATCCTAAATTAGAACCCACGGTTAAAAAGGAAGTAAACAAATTACTAACTGCAAAGATAATTTTCCTGGTTAGGCACACACAATGGGTGTCTAATTTAGTCCCTGTAAGGAAGAAAAGTGGTGAAATTCAACTCTGTGTCGATTTTCATAACTTAAACAGAGCGTCTGATAAAGACAACCACCCTGTTCCTCCAATGGAGTAAATTCTACAACAGATGTCTGGTTTCGAAAGACTATCTCTTCTAGATGGTTTTTTGGGATACAACCAAGTCCTTATGTCTCCCTTAGACCAGCTTAAAACCACCTTTCGTACCCCATGGGGCACTTACATCTACAGGAAAATTCCCTTTGGACTGATAAACACCGGTGCCACTTTCCAGAGAGAAATGGATATTTATTTCTGTGGCCTCATTAACCAGTCAGTCATGGTCTATCTCAATGATGTCACTGTCTTCTCTAAAAACAAGAAATATCACTTGTCTCACCTTAGGGCTGTCCTAGAACGATGTCACAAGTTAGACATATCTCTCAACCCTAAGAAATCGGTCTTTGTAGTAGAGAAAGGCAAACTACTTGGATTTATAGTTCCTATGGATGGAATGATTATTGACCCCAAAAGAACCCAAGCTATTTCTAAACTCCCCCTTCCTTCTTCCAAAAAAGCCATGTAGTCCTTTTTGGGAAAAATTAATTTTGTCAGAAGGTTTGTCCCAAGCTTCTCAGAAATGGTTAGACCATTACATAATTTAATTAAAAATGATGTTTTGTATCGTTGGGGATCACAAGAAAGTTAGACTTTTGATTCAATTAGAAAATCAATAATAGAAGCCCCTTCCTTGATGAGTCCCAACTTTTCTCAGGATTTCACTCTTTACACTTTTGCATTTGAGTGATCTTATGCTGCCATGCTTATACAAAAAAACGTTGAAAGCAATGAGATATCCATTGCCTTCATGAGCTCAACTTTTAAAGGAGCAGAGCTTAATTACCCAATAGTAGATCAACATGCATATGTTGTTTTCAAATCAGTGAAGCACTTTCGGTCTTACCTATTGAAATCCAAAACTAAGGTTATTATTCCTTACCCAGCTGTAAGAAATATATTAGTACAAAAAGAACTGGGTGAGAAAAGGGAAAATTGGATGACATCACTACATGAATATGACCTTGAAATAACCCCTACACAAATTATTATAGGTCAAGGCTTGTGTAAATTAGTGGCTAATTCAGTTGAAGAACAAGAAAGTCAAATAAACACCTCAACTGTGAATCAGCATAACGAAAAATAGATCAACTATGCACAAGCTACTGCTAATTCTTGGTATGAGAACATTAAATTTTATTTAACACATGGATCTGCTCCTAGCAATCTTGATCCTAAAAACATAAGAGCACTTAGGCTTAAATATGCATCTTTCTAGTTAATAAATGATGTATTATTTCAAAGGAACTTTGATGGTGTTTTCTGGGTTGTTTGGAAAAGGAAGAGTCAGGAAAAGTGTTATCTGAACTTCATGCAGGTGAAGCCAATGGTCACTTTGGTGGAGATACCACTGCCCACAAAGTTCTAAGAGTTGGGTACTATTGGCCTACCTTGTTTAAATATGCCCATACGCTGTCCCGTAAATGCATAATCTGCCAAAAGGCTGCAGGATGGGTGAAAAAGGCAACATTCCCTTTACAATCAGTTATATTAGATACACCTTTTCAGTAATGGGGCCTAGACATCATAGGACCAATTAATCCCTCTTATTCATAGCAGCACAAGTATATCCTTACAGCAACATACTATTTTACGATATGGTCTGAAGCTGTACCTTTAAAAGTGGTAAACACAAATCAGGTAGTATATTTTCTGAACTCTCATATCATCACTCAATCGACATTCCCGAATGTCTAGTTTTTGATAATGCCTCTTACTTTTTGTCCCTTGATATGAACGTTTTTTCTATGGAAAAAGGGATTAAACTGAAGTATTATGCAAGCTACTACCCTCAAGGAAATGGCCTAGAAGAATCAACAAACAAAAATTTAATCAAGATTATTAAAAGGACAGTTTCAGAAAATCACAAGAACTGGCACAATGCACTGTATAATGCACTTTGGGCTGATAGGGTAAAAGAAAAATCTTATGTTGGTAATTATCCTTTATTCCTCGTCTATGGAAGATAAGCTATTCTTCTCCTGCATGTCTTACTTCCTTCTCTACAACTTTCGCAGAAATTTCAAGAAGAAGAGGGCGCTCCTCTAGAAAATCGAATAAATGACTTATTAAAACTAGAGGAAGTGAGAACACAGGAAAAGCAAAAACTGGATCACCACCAACAAATTGTAAAAATATGGTTTGATTCAAATTCATATTTAGATAGGAATTTCAATGTCGAATATCTGGTTCTCAAGTGGGACAAGGCCCACGAGGGTAAGGGGGAACATACCAAGTTCTAAAACCTATGGCTGGGACCATTTGTAATTTCTAAAAAATTGGGTCCCAGCTCTTTTTGTCTGCATAATTTGGAGGGACAACCAGACACTTTCCCAGTGAATGGCCAGGTCCTCAAGAGGTATTTCACCTGATGATTTATGTTCCACCCTTCTGTAAATATTTTTATGTTTTCCTTTTTGTTTTTGTTTTGGTTCTTTTCATTTTGCTTAATTATGATTTGTTTTGTAAAAATAGTTATGTCTGAGTCACCGTTACATTTGTGGAATGCAATCATAATTTCTCATTCATTAGAAGCAGTTGATAACTCCCCAAGCACTTGAGAAGTAAATGCTAAAACTCATATCAACATAAGTAAGTTTTTGTTCCAATCAGTGTTTTTGGTTTCTCCTTGAAATTACAAGTAGACGCGATAATCATTAATAAGCTTCTAACACTATCCCTATTTTAAGGAAAACAACTCAGTTGTACCTTCCTGTCCTTGAGATGGTTTCCTAACATAAATCTAAGTGTTGAAAGTGTGATGAAGGTCATCAAAAAAAGGGAGAATGATTTTTAAATGATCATGCTAAACTCTGATATTTTCAGTATCACCCCGCTCTCTTGAATATTATTAAGTTCCATAAATTATAAACAAATTCTAGAGGGTTGAAAACACTGTAATGTGTGGGAAGTGTATGTAAACCTGCCGAGATGCTGAACAGGTCTGCTGATAGTGGGTAAATGCATGCATGATACCAAGGCAACTTCATCAGGGTATTGAACAAGCCTGCTTGTAGCGAAGCGATGCTGGGCTTGAGAAGATCCTTAGGTATGTATTTCAATTTGATCAAGTGCAAAGATGTCCTGTATCATAAATGTACAACTCTTCGACATGATACAGGTACTAGAGTGGGTCAAACGACATCCCTGTCGAGGCTATGGATGCCTGTTAGTAGCAGTGGCCCTGTCAATAGTATCGAAGTCAACTACATAAACATCGCTACACTCGTAATCTAAGTTAGATTCCGGATTACATTTTTTAGACAGAAATACATATGATGCTAAAACTGTGTTATTTCTGAGTTATGATCATAATGCTTGACCTGTTGTTATCTGTTTCTGAAAATTCATTTCATCTGACTCACCCTAACACGAATTTTTTGGTGATGTAGAGATAATTGCTTAGCCCAGTATGTTTCCATTGTTGGCAGCCATCGATAATTTTCAATTCTTATTACAATCAAATTTCCCACAAAGAGATTATATATCTTTGTAGCTTCCATCACCCTTCATTTGTAAATGTTTATGTTTTTGAGTTTTGAAGAAATGATTGGGTTAAGCTTACCTTGTTGAGTTTTCGTTTGTCTTGTTTTAAATTCATGACTGTAAGAATGGATTTAAATATAAAACCTGGGGCTTGGTTTCATATATTTTACCTTAGAAATATCGTTTTAAAGGAACCCATATATGGTTAAAACTCAAGTCTTATGAACTTATTGATTAATCCACCTTCAAAATATTTATGTATTATGGATATTGGGACTGCATTGGTTCTGTAGTTGATCGTTGAATTAATTTGTGAAATTTTCAATCCCACTAAAGCGTTGGTTTAACGTTTCATATAGTTCTCAGGATTTCAACTGTTATATCAACATTCATGTCAATTGGTACAAGCATGTTGTACCTATGTTTTCAATTCACTTTGTGGGCTTGAGAATTAATGAGATCATTCATTATGCGAATTGGGTTTTTTTACTGTGGAGGGTTTGGCATTCATCGTGCATAAAGGATCGTAGTTTTACGAGACCTCTAGTTTTTATTTTCCCTAACTCTTCTTTCCAAGTAATAATAGTCCCCAAAATTTGCAATTTTCGTGCCATTACATTTCGCACAGAACTCTCTCTGCTCCTCGTCTTCTGGAAGATGAAACCTACACACTATGGTAGATATTGTATTCTTTTCGTAGTGGCAATGGAACCTGTAGTTCGTATCGAGGCAAACGGTTGCCAAGATTTTCTATCCCATGATGGCACCATAGACTCCTTGAAGGCTCATGGGTGGGATATGTTCCTCAAGAAGTTCGAAGGCTACAACTTCCCGGTTGCATAGGCTTTTGCATAGACTTTCGACGGTTTTAGGGCCAAGGTTGAGGATGTACAGTTAGAAATAACATAGGATTTCATAAGCATAGCGACAAGACTCCCATTGAAATGAGAAAAGTGGTTTAAGAATGCTAAAATGGAGGATGTTCCATGGAGTTTATTCATGTTTTCCCGCAAATCCACTTGTTGTCCAAAAGGTATTCCCATTGTTTTTCTCAAGCCTAGATGGCACAGTCTCCTTTTAATTTTGAAATAGTTTATCACATGTGAAGGTCGGTATGGGTTGGTTTTTCTGTACCACATTCGGTTGCTTATGTTATTCATAGGGTTCGAGTTGAACATTTTGTTTTACCTGTTAATGAGCCTTTACAAAATGTCTAAACGCTATAAATGATAGGGCATGAATTCTCTATCGAGTTTGTTTCACCACGGGCTCATTAAGATCCTATTGGTTTCTCACTTGTCGTGAATCAGTGACAATTGGGAAATTTTTCTGAGCTGAAATGGCTTCACTCAGGTTGACAATACATTAAGCTCTCATCTAATTGTAAACCCTAATTTGGACAGACCAGTGGCCGAAATCTAGGTATTCAATTCACTTGATGGCTCTGAATTAAATGAATCGGCTTCTGTTGTTGATGAAACCCCTGTGGATAAGAAATTTCCATGTATATTTTCACCCAGGAAATCTATGGAATAGGTAATTGGTGAATTGGAAGGGAAATATCACCATATGCCTATGAGAAAACCTAATTTGAACAATAATGATAAAACTGTTGTGAAGAAATTTTGTAAGGGAAAGAAACAACAGAGCTCAGATTTAAATTTCAGGAATAAGAATGTTGGTCAATTGATTTCTAGGAACTTAAGAAATTGAAAGAGCGATCATCTGAGCTCGATCGCTACGATCAAGATCGATGATCAGTGTTCAGATCAAGAGATAAACGATTTCTTGGCTCGTGAATACCCATAAAATTAGTGTCCCAGGAAAGAGGATGTTACCTAGGTTGAACAATATGACTTCATGTCTAAGTTACCCCCATGTCTTAGAGGCAGAGAAGGCTTTGCAGGTATTAGTCACGACCTAGAACAAGCCACATGGAAAAATGAAGTACCCATTGTCGACTGTATTCCACGTCAGTCTACCATTGCCCCGGTGCACTGCGACAATTGCTTAGACTGGATAGAGCGTTATTATAGAGATATTCCACTCTTACAGGCTTAATTTAAATGCTTGGCTGCTCGGAATTCTCTATTGGAATGAGAGAACCTAGACTTGAAGGCACACATAGAGAGGGAAAATAAAAGATTCAAGAGGGTTGGGAATATAATCATTAAAAATACAACCAGTTTCAAGGCTATCATAAATTCCGAACTGTTAGATCCTTCTTTGGATAATTTCTAATGGTAAAACGATTTTGCTTTGATTCTATTCCATTTTTTTATGAAAAATCGAAATAGGGAGATTTAATTTGATTTCTTTTGCTAATAATAAGACTAGCTACAAAATCTATCATTTTGTAGCCAGTCTCTTTTGAATAATAATTAGTATTGTTATCTGAATATCAAATTGTTTTTGCTATCTATAGGAAATGGATGATTATGATGTTGATTGCATGGAGAAAACACCTTGAATCATACACTGAATTATTCAGTAGTTTCTGCCTTTTTATGTTTATAAAATTTTGGTTTATTTTTGACAAACCAACTCATGCATGAGTGGTTTATAGTTTCACTATTTTTGTAATATTATCTGATTTTTGTTGATTCAACTCTATATTGTATGATAAGAGCACTTGAATCCTGAACTAGTTTAAATACTGGTCACTCTTAGTAGTAAGACATCTTTGGTTTGGACACATTATGGACATATGACTTTCGAGACTGATATGAAGAAGGTTCACTCCTTGGCTTTAGAACAGTGTGGCGCTTACCCATTATGTTTTTCCTTTATCTTATGAAACATTATTACGTTTATACAACTTTAGTCTGATCACTGTATGATATTTCATATTATTTCAGTACTTTAATTCTGTCTATAATTTACTATCCTATATTACATCTGTGATCAATATTTCATTTAAATATCGTGTATTTATGCTAGATATTGGATGATTTATTACATGAATACTTTGTATTAAGTTTCTTTTATTATAAATGTTCATCATTATAAGATCACAAGATCTGTATCTTTATCATTTTACTTTTATATTCTTGTTCCAAAACACCTTTGAGTTTGTTCTGGGAGTGTTAGTACCATTCTATTACAGGTTTTCCTTATAGGAAGGATAACTAGGAGCTTGAATTGTGCAGAGATATAAACTCATTTTAATTGATTAATTACAGGTCAATTTACTTGCATTTTTAGATTATTTATCAATGAAATAAGAACAATTTGAATTCACTTTGACTGTTTATATGTTCTTATTTCAATTGTGTTTGATTAGTATTCTTTAGTTCTTTAGATTTTAAATATTAAACAGAAAACATAAAATGTATGTGTTTTCTTTATCTACTTCATAAACACTTTCAAAAACATCTATTTCGCAAGATATCTAGTAAATCTTGCAAGATTGTATATACATTGTTCATAACCATATGCACATATCCATACTTCTATTTTGACGTTCATAAATTATTAAATTTATATCTTTAGTATTATAGCTTCATAGATTACTTTCATTTCTTTTATTTTTAGGGCTTTAGTTGGCCAACAGAGCCATTAAACTCGTCAGGTCATTTCATTCCAAACAACTTGGGTTATTTAGACAACCTGTCGGTAGCCAACCCAATTTTTTTCGATTTCTCCCAAAAGCTGCCTACACCCCTTGCGGTATCATGACAAATCATTGTCGCATTATACTAATGGACATTCGTCTCATCTTTACGACCATTACAATTCAATTTCGTTTTAGTTTTCACAACTGCAAGTGTGAAAACACTTCTTTCGTTGATCAGATTGCCGTCGTCTTTGGTTGATACTTGGTCACTGGTTTATCCTCTGATTGCTAAATGTTGTATCAGACTTATGTTCTTGAGCATTCTCTTACCTTGATTGTGCATTTGGATATATTTCATGGTTAAATATTTGGGCATGAAAGTTATTGATCTTGTTCTGATCTTATGAAGATTGTGTAATGGATTTGGTCATATTGTTTTTATCCTTACTTTGGACTTTCACTCGATT
>ML849367.1:7503-17577 GCA_009831015.1 Picea engelmannii
GGATGAATTTTTATTTCTCAAACCAAGTATATCAGATAAATGCTAAAGAGGTTCAGAATGGAAGATTGCAAACTAGTTATCACTCCTATGCAAACCAGTTGCAAGTTGAGAAAAGATGATGATTCAAAGTCTATAGATCAGAGGCAATACAGGTCAATGATTGGCATCCTACTATATGTGACATCATCTAGACCAGATGTAATGTAGGTAGTTGGACAAGTGGTTCGATTTCAAGCAGAACCAAAGGAATCACATGTATTAGAAGTGAAGAGGATTTTCAGATATCTCAAAGGAACATAAGAGATTGGATTATGGTATCCAAAAGGAAAGGATCTATCACTTATTTCCTACACAGATGCAAATTGGGTAGGTTTTATTTATGACTGATGAAGCACCAATGGAGAAGCGTTCTACTTGGGTGAGTGTTTAGTATCATCGATAAGCAAGAAATAATCATTAGTATCTTTATCTACATCTGAGGCAGAGTATATTGTAGCAACATCATGTTGTACACAGGTTCTTTGGATGAAACAAACTTTGACATATATATAGGTTTAGTATGATGAGCCCATTCCAATATATTTTGATAATACAAGTTCCATTAGTATCTCAAAGAACCCAGTGATTCACTCCAAGACGAAGCACATTCCAATCAAGTATAACTTTATAGGAGAGAAGGTTGTTGAAAAGAACATCAGAGTTGAGTATGTGGGGAGAAAAGAACAAGTGGCAGACATATTTACAAAACCACTTCCACAGGAAGTATTTGAGTATCTTCGCTAGAGACTCAAAGTTATTTATACTCCAAAATGAATTATTTTGAATGATTATCTTATATGTCTTAGATGTACATGAGGAAGCACCATAAAGAGGACAATTGAGTCAGGGGGAGCAACCCCAGATGGAAAGATACATTTTCCATTGATGACAAAGTGGGAGAGATTCATCAGATGTATAGGAAAGAGGCATGGTTCGAGGGGGAGAAATGGTCACAGAGATGCAGAGGACAAAGGCATGTTTCTAGGGGGAGCATGAGTGATATGACTTCAGTATTGCATGACATAATTTATTTTTTGCATCATAGTGTTGCCATCAATGACAAAGGGGGAGATTATTGATTAAGGTTGGTTTTCATTGATTTCAACCCTTGAATAAATCCCTATATCACAAAGGATGAAATCCAAAGTGGTCCCCTTATGGTGAAATCCCTCACGGGAATATGCTTTGCAGATTGAGTTATCCTAGAAGTATGGCTAGAGAACCTATGCTTATTTGTGGAATAATGAGAAAAAGGTCAGTGAATTTTTCACTGAAACTATCCTATGAGGATATTTGTTTTCATGCCATTTCCATTGGCATGTGGAACATCACATAACTCTTCATGGTTAGAGATTTATTGCCATAAGAAGTTGGAGAACCCAGGTTTGGGTAATGGACCCAAGTTTGTTTGATGGATAATGGTATGCATTTTGATATATTTGTAGGTAACACTATTCTATATGAATAGTACATGTCATTCCATTTATTTTGGTATGTGGAACGCCACATAACTCCTCACTGTTTGAGAGTTATGGCCTTACGAAGTTGGAGGACACTCATATGTCATCTAGAAGCCCCAAAAGGTCAAAGTAGTCAAAATGGTTTAAGAGATTTTAGAAGGTAATTAATAAAGTGAAGTGATGAGTGTACTATAATTCCAAGTGAATACAAAAAAAAATATTTAAATAATAAATTTAATGGAGAAATTAGAAATGGATTAACCCTAAAATAAGGAAAGTGGGAAAAGTGACCTAGAAGATGTTTTTAAGGAAGCTACTTGGAGAGTATAAATAAGAGACAAGGCTCTCTCATTTTAGATCACACTTGACCATATTGAAAATCTATATATTTTTTAGGTAGCCAAAGGATATCTAAGCCGAATTTCATAAGGAAGGTGAAGAAAACAAGGTCGGAATTCAAGGGAGGATAAATTCTTTTGATGATGCTTTCTAAGGTATGTTATTTACTTGTCATCTCACCATTTTCGCAATAACATTTTTTTCTAGAATGATTCAGAGAATGAAATTTATATTCCAATGAGGAAACAATCCAAGTATCTGTGGTAAAAAATTCAGTTTGTGGGTCGTTGTATTTTTGGATTTACACTCCGTGGAAAATAAGGTTTGTGGCTAGTCCTGAAACTAGTCTAAAACCTGTGTTTCGGGAAAAAAATGTAATAATTTATTTATAACAGATCCAAATTCAATAAGACCAAATGTTTTGGTCAGAATACATTCTTTAGTATGTTGTGTAACAATTTCATATCTATTCAAGAAATATTCCATGCGGGGCACACTCTACAACGTCGCTCTCTAGAATAAGCCAGAATTCAGCGAGGTATGCCATTTTTGCTATAACTCCTTTTTTGAGAGGTTTCAAGTAGTGACACCTGGAGGAATTTCATAAAACACAATGAAGAAAATTGTTTATCTATTTCATATATTTATTCATTACAGGTACATAGTTATTATTATTTCAAGTTAGGGTTGTTGGCTAATCCAGAACTAGTCATGTGAGACAAAAGAAAACTTTGATGAAAATGCTAGTCTCTTGCTGTTAAAGTTAAGGAAGGTTTACAGATATGTGATAATTTACACCAGGTCTATTAAAAATTTACAAATCATATTTGGATGATGAAATTGATGAGGGATTTTGGTTAAGGTACATGCTGGGTACATGGTTGAGACAAGAAGTTGATGAGTTGGAACATACATGAGGTGTATGTTTTATGATGTTGCTACATATTGATGAGTCATAGTTGATAAGTAGGTGACACATGATTGGTACATACTTGGTACATGCTTGGATGCACTTGTTTATGGTACAGGTTGTTTGGTATAGGTTGGTGCATAGTTTATGCACTTGTTTGTGGTACAAATTGATTACAAGTTGAGGTATAGGTTGATGCATGGTTTGGGTTTATTGGTATAGGTTTAAAATGGTATATCTCATAGTGATAGTGTGATATTGGTTCCATCATTCTACTTCTACTTCAGGGCGGTTAGACGGGGCAAGGACAGGTGGTTGTAGCCGAAGAACATAGGGGGTTGTAGCCTCCTTCTGGTTGTAGCTAGAGAATAGGGGATTTGGAGCTTCCCTTAGGTTGTAACCTGAGAAAAAAGTGAGTTGGAGTCTCCTTCTAGTTGCAGCTGGAAGGAAAAGGAAGTTGGTGCTTCCAATGAATGTAATTCTTCAAGACATATAAGAAAAATCATTATATGGTTTTCTCTCGCTTTGGGTTTCCATGGAAAACACTGGTGTATTGTGTATGTGTATGATTGTTCATTTTTTCATTGCTTATTTTCTCTGTAGTTATTGGTTGATAATGCTACAATGATATAACACTTGGATTATATGGTTAAAAAATATTAAATTTCTCTATTACTAATTCACCCCCCCCCCTCTAAGTAATCCAACTGGAGAGGCTTGTTTCTAAGAGGAGGTTGGGATAGGGTGTATTTCCTTTAATTTTGAGATTATATGTTATATAATTATTTTGTATTTTCTCTATCTTTCTTGAGGATTCACGAGAGATACTACAATCCGAGACTTCACATCCATAAAGATTAACAGGTTTAACAAGAGTATGAAAGAGGAATTTCTTCTTATCCCAACTCCAAATCTCAAATACTTTACAATTTTTTTCAAGCCCATAATAAGCTTTCCATCCCCCAATAATCATTTTCTCAATGCTATCATTTGAATTAAGCTTGTGGTGAATACCAATTCCAATATATTTGTATGAAGTCACTTCCTCCAAGTTTTTTTTGTCATATACGAAGGTATCATAAGGGATCTTATTGGATTTAATAATCGTGACCTTAGTCTTATTAGTATTAATAGTCATACCCATATTGGAGAAAAAATCCTTGAGGATTATTAGTTGGTTTTCAAGATCATGGGGAATCCTTGCCATAAGAAATATATCATCGGCATAAAGAAGAATATTCATGACTATCACTAGTACATATGACCAAATTTGAAACGATTTTTCGTTGCTATTGCCACACTTATCCATCGTAATTTCAATGAAATCCAAGACTTTTTTTCGTCGTTATATCCATGAACCAGGTGTTCATGGAAACATCAATGAAATTATATCTCCACATTTCATCACCATCAATATGGGTTATCCTTATGCATCGTCAAAATTATGACGAATCTTCGTCGCAATTGAGACGAAAAACCATAACAACGTAAAAAAAATTGTGGAAAGTTGCGACACAAAAGCGTGGAAATAGCAATGCAAATTTATGCCAAGACAAAAAATTACGACGCAAATGTTTTATGTGAGATGCAAAACCATGGAAAATTTTGACGACAAAGTGTGGCAATAGCGACAAAAATTTATGCCAAGGCCAAACTTACGACGCAAATGTTGTATGTGCGACACAAAACCATGGCAAATTGTGACGAAAAAGCGTGGAAATAGCGACGAAAATGTATGCCAAGGCCAAACTTATGATGTATATGTTGTATGTGTGACGAAAAACCATGGAAAATTGCGATGAACCTTCGTCGTTATTGCCACGGTTGTTCAAAATAAAAATTTGGCTTTCGACGATTAAATCTGCAATGATTCTTTTGGCCCTGATTGTGTTCTTTTGATGCTTGGCTTTTTCTGCGACATCGTCGAGTTCCAGAATTTCTCCTTTGAATAATTTTTCTAGGTCGTTCTCTTCAAGAACGAGTCCACTCCTATAGTTCTAGGCACGGAATTTTTCCACACCTTTCAGCTTGTCAACAAGCTTAGTGCTTGTAGACATCTTTTACCTAGAGACAGGAAAATGACTGAAAAATGAAAATGCTCAAAATAAAATTATGAACTTACCAGGAGGTGCGCTTGCCTAAGGCGAGTATCCTGGTGTGTTTAGATCTGAGAAAATCCAACTTTTTCTCCTCCAAAGTTGATCTGTGGATTTCTATACAAGTTATTCTGGTTTTTTGGTACCTCTGGTACTCTGGTACTTCTGGTACTTTGTGAAACCAGGGTTTCACTTTCCGAGAGATATAGCCACTAAAAATGTGCACTGAGAGTGCCAAATTAATCCTTGGGGGAGGACACACTTTTCTATATGGTTTTAGGGATGAAAATATTCACCATCAAAACTCCCTAATTTTCATGTATGGAAACAGTGACGTTTTTCACTCTTATGAAAGATTCTCTCTTCAACTTGGCTCTGATACCATGTTAATGTTTAAGCCATTATTATAGTTCTTTTCATTTCATTAGATAACAATAGCATAGCACAAGATCACTGAGAAATACACAATCACAAGAGACACAACATTTATCCTGGGAAACCCTCTAGGGGAAGAAAACCCAACAAAACTTCCTTATTATAGATAGCCAATACAATGCCAAGAGATAACTTAAACTAATCTAGAAGATCCTTTCCCAAAAGATATGCCACTCTCTCTCCTTATTATTCAACTGCAGTTTTGAAACTTGTCTCTCAATGAAAAAGTGAGGTGTGTGTCTAAGTGAGGCACTAGCCTCCTTATTTATACAAATCTGGCACGTGTAAACTGTCTCTTCACTGGCAGGGCTGACTTCTCAAACTAGGTGGTTATAACCACCTTTATTATATTTTGGGGCCTCTTGATATATTCTGGGGCCGACTTCTTCTTTTTCCTTTTACAATTACATTATGAACAATCCACAAAAGGGGATTTGGTCCTTATACAATAGCTGACATGAACAATACACAATGGGGATTGATCCAATGAATAATATATCAAATAATAATAAGAATACACACTGCAGTTACATTATTTCAATAGGGTTTTGGACTGCAAGATTGATGAAGGTATTTGGACATGAAGGACAATGCACATACAGATACAACACCCATGGATGGATAGTATACATCATGTTGTTTCTGGTGGTATGTGGCACATCATGTGGATCCTCATGGTTGAGTAGAAATGAATTTTTGAAGATGACAAAGTGAATTGAAGAATGAAGTACATGTAGGCCCTGAAGATAATTAAAGAAAAGAATTACAAAATGAGAAAGTGTCAGGTCGGCCCTAATGTTAAAAGGAAGTGACATAAATGGTATAAATACATATCATTATAAATTCATTTGATACACAAGTTGAATTTCAAAGGAAATCAGAAGTAAAGAAGGCCGGATTTCAAGGGAGGATGAAGTCTTTTGGCGATGTGTTCTAAGATATGTTATTTTCAAGTCATCTTACCATTTCCGCTATAACGTTTTTTCTAGAATGATTCAGATGGTGAAATTTCTATGTTATTGAGAATACATATCAAGGTACTTGTGGTAAAAGTTTCATCTCTTGATTCACTATAATTATGGAGAGACACTCTGTGGAAGATTGGGTTTTTGACCAGTCCTAAAGTTAGTCAATAAACATGTGTTCCGGGTAAAACAGTCATAACTTCTTCATAGATAATCCAAATGAAGTGGGAAAAAATTCATTGGAAATATTACGGACTTTAGTTTCTTGTGTGCGAGTTTCATAGTATGATGTTAAATATTGAGCACGGGACATTCTGTACAAGTTCGATCTCCTGAATAAACCAGAATTAAACAAGGTCTACCATTCTCTCTATAACTTATTTTTGGGATGGATTCAAGGAGTGAAACTTGGAGAAGTTTCAGAGAATACATTGAGTAATATTATATATAGGATCAGAGTATTCCAATAATTTAAGAATTTCATAAATTGAAGAAGTCTCAGGAAGCATTATCAAGTTCTATGTGATGGTTGGTTGATGGTGATGATTTAATGTAAAGTTTTATTATCTCTCATATATTATTAGGTGGAAGGAAGGGGAAAGGATGGAGATTTCAAATATCTCTTGATATTGGAGGATTTTATATTCCTCGTGGAGGTTTATCCCTCCCTTTACATTTGGAAGTTGTAGCTACCTTTGGAAGTCATTACTTCCCTTGGACAATAACTATTGATTATTTCTCATATATTGTGCATGGTGTATTTTGGTGTAATAGTGTAACTATTATACTATTTTTCATTGTTCATTGGATATAATTGAATGGTTTAAGTATAATTTGAAAAATGTTTTAAATTGTACTTGATATTGATTCACCCCCCTCTCAGTATCAACACTTTTTATCCAGTGTAAGTGGGAGAGAGATTCAGCCAAAATTTGAGAGGTTATGGCATGATTGCCTCCGAGAGGAGAGTCACACAGCTACCATGAGCGAGCCAACAAAAGAAGAGCACACAACTTTAGCATCAAGATTCAAGGGAAATAATAAATGCACCTTCCAGAAAGGCTCTCAGTGACCAAAGGTACATTCAAAGGAAAGAATATTGATACATCTAATATTAAATGCTTTAGTTTTAATAAGTTGGGTTATTTTTCTAAAGATTTTTGGTTCATAAAGAAATATCCAAGGAAAGGGAAACATCATGCCTCAACTATTGAGGATGATAAATAAAAAATAAATCAGAAAATTCCTTCTAATAAGAAATAAAATAGAAAAGAATATTACTTGGTTTCTTATTTATCTAGTTCAGTTTCCACGAGGCCAAAAACTTGGCTAGTAGAAAGTGGTGCATCAAAGCACATGATAGGGTACAAGGAGATCCCCTTAGATTTAGAGACAAAATCATGTGCAAATCAGGTTGAGCTTGGGGATGACAAATGTTACAAGATAGAGGGAGTAGGATCTATCTCCTTCAGATTGGAATCTGGGGCTAGACTTCATGTTGATGAAGTATTATATGTTCCAGGGCTCAAGAAGAATCTACTATCAKTTGCAACCCTTGAGGACAAGGGATATTGGGTGATSTTCAAGGACAAGAAGGAACTACTATGGGTTAAAGGTAGCCACTTAATTATATCAAAACCCATTGGAACTCACAGTGGAGGATTGTACGTCTTGTCAGGACAGTCAATTTASGCATTGGCTCATGATGCGACTAGCTCCAGTGATTTGTGGCACATAATACTTGGACATCTTCAATACAAATCTCTTTCAGATATAAAGAACATGGTATGTGGCATGCCCTCTATTTCTCTTAGTAAAAATGAAATTTGTAAGGGATGCATGCTAGGTAAAAATATAAAGAAATCATTTCCTAGTAGTAACAACAGAGCACAGGGCATCTTAGATCTGGTTCATTCTGATCTATGTGGTCCCATGTCATCTCCCTCACTCAGTGGTTGTTTGTATTATGTTATTTTTATTGATGATTACTCAATAATATGTTGGATATATTTCCTTAAGGCTAAAAGTGACACATTTGATAAATTCAAAGAGTATAAATCCTTTATTGAAAAGAAGACAGGAAAACATATAAGAATCCTTAGAACGAACAATGGAGGAGAGTTTGAATCTCTCCAGTTTGAGGATTTCTGCAAGTCAGCAGGAATCAAGAGATAATTCACTGTGCCATATAACCCTCAGCAAAATGGAGTTGTTGAGAGGAAAAATAGGAAAATTAGTGAGGCAACAAAAGAAATGATGTTTGACCAGGATCTGCCAAATTCATTATGGGAAAAAGATACCTCCACTGTCGTCTATATTAAGAACAAGTGTCAAAATGATATCTTTAAGGACAAGACTCCTAAAGTGGTCTTCTCAAAGATCAAACCTGAAGTAGGGAATCTAAGTATATTTGGGTGTCCTCTGTATATTCATGTCCCTAAGAAAAAGAGGACAAATATGGAACCCTTAGGAAAGCAAGGGGGTTTTGTGGGGTACAGTGAGAACTCCGAGGCTTACAGGATTTATGTACTAGGTTAGAGGAAAATAGAGGTAAGAAGAGATGTGACTTTCCATGAGAAATCTGCATTTAATAAATCCAGAGAGCTTCAACAAAAATCAGAAGCAGTTCAACCAGCTTCACCCTCTTCTGAAAATGAAGAGTCGGATGATTAGAGGGAGGAACCTCATGAAGGGCCAAGTAATGAGCCCCTAAAACCTGTTGAAGTGTTATAAATAAATCTTGAAGAACATCCATCCAAAAGGAAGTGAGGGTGGCTTAAATAAATAGTGCAAGAAGCATAAATGATAACTACTCCCAAATGAACTTTTAGGGAAAGGAAGAGGCCTCATAGGTTTGGAGACTATGTTGCATTGATGAGCAGCATTAGTGGTGTCGAACCTTCTTCATTTGCAGAAGTAGATAAATTACAAGTATGGAAGGATTCCATTCTTGAGGAATACAGTTCTATTATAAAGAACAATGTTTGGGACATTATGTCGAGGCCAAAAGACAAATAAGTGGTTTCTTCCAAATGGATCTATAAGATCAAACATGCAACTATTGGAAGCGTGGAAAAGTTCAAAGCAAGATTTGTAGCCATAGCCTTCACTCAGAAAGAAGGAATTGACTACGAAGAGACTTTTTCCCCTATAGATAGGTATACCTCTATTAGATCTATTATTGATTTAGCTCCCGTTCTTGGTTGGAAGCTACATCAGATGGATGTAAACACAAAATTCTTGAATGGAAAGATTGAACATGAGGTCTTTGTGGAACAACCAGATGGTTTTGTACTGCATAACAAAGGAACTCATGTATGCAAGTTAAGGAAGGCCTTGTATGGTCTTAAGTAGGCTCTCGGAGTTTGGTATTATAGGATTGATGGCTTTCTCAAAAGCCTAGGCTTTCAGAAAAGTGATGTTGATACAAATTTGTACTTCAAGGTAAGAGGTAACCAACCTGTTATACTAATCCTATATGTTGATGATCTCTTTCTAATAGGATATGAAGGGATAATATCCTAGTGTAATAGGGAGCTAACCTCAGAATTCGAGATGAAATACTTAGGCTTGATGCATTACTTCCTAGGATTGGAAGTATGGCAAAGACAGGGTGAGATATTTCTATCACGAGGAAAATACACAATGGATGTAATAAAGAGGTTTGGTATGATGGATTGCAAACCCATGTCTACTCTGATGATTACCAATCTGAGGAAGCTACATGATTCTGATACAGGTTCAGATTTGGTGGATCCCACCGTGTATAGGTAGTTGATTGAATCATTGATGTACATGATCCACACTAGGCCAAATATATGCTACGCGGT
>WSFP011362570.1:0-32888 GCA_009831015.1 Picea engelmannii
GAAGCTACACTTTCTCATAATGCAACATTGGAATGCTATTCCAATCATACTTCAACATTCGAATACTTTTGCCTTTTAAACATGCTCCCATTTTCTTGCATTGAAATTTGGCAGGGACTACGCTGCTTCGCTGCCCTTGTTAATTTAGTTAAATAAAATAATATATTTTATCTGAGTGTTTATATTTTCATAGCTGGATATAATAATGACTGAATTTTCTAAAGATTGAATTGAGTGTGATAGTTTTTCGTAGCGGGATATAATAGTGACTGAATGTTTTAAAGATTGAATTGTGTGTGAATTAATTCATGAGAAAATTTACATATAAAATTAATAATTTTAGGATAAGATTTTATTTCACATTAATATTAATATTGAAGATTTGAATTTGTATATTATATATAAAAATATATATATTTATTAATTATTTTTTGAAAATGAAAAGTATACATTTATATATATGTAAATGAAAATCATTTCATACCATCTTTACACATACATATTCTTATTTTTCAAATGTACATTTTGGTTTTTCACCTCATGAGAGTGTGAAAGTGTACATTTGTGTCTCACAACCTACTTTTTAAAGGATAAAGGTGTTCATTTATGATACACAAATATATAATAAAATATCATTTCATATTAGTATTTATTAGTATTATTTTTTTTCCTCAAGAATTTTTTTATAAGAAAACCAATAAAATGATATACCTAACCTATGGCATTTTAATTGAACACTTGTTGATATAAAATTAACCAAATATCTTGTAAAAAATAATATATAATATTAAAAAATATATTTTTTAATTATTTGATGTGAGAATCTTTAAGCACCCATCATACATTTATTATAATTTACAATATTATAGAATATTGTAGAGGAAGGACATTATAGCAATGTTAGTGACTTTGTATAAAATAATTGTGATTCTTGAGTATGACATTTTAAAATTATAGATCGTTTATTTTTATTGTGTGTTTATTTGTGTTGTGTATTGTGGTCCTTCAGTGTAACATTTTAAAATTACAGATCGTTTATTTGTATTGTGTATTGTGATCTTTTAGTGTGACATTTTAAAATTACAGATCGTTTATTTGTATTGTGTATTGTGGTCCTTTAGTGTGACATTTTAAAATTACAGATCGTTTATTTGTATTGTGTGTTTTCTATTTATAATTTATTGTATGTATTATTTAGTTATAATGTAGTGGCATATTTTATGATGAGATTTTGTTTCATATTAATATACCCATCATACATTAACTATAATTTACAATATTATAGAATATTGTAGAGGAAGGACATTGATAGCAATGTTAGTGACTTTGTATAAAATAATTGTGGTTCTTGACTATGACATTTTAAAATTATAGATCGTTTATTTGTATTGTGTGTTTATTTGTATTGTGTATTGTGGTCCTTCAGTGTGACATTTTAAAATTACATATCATTTATTTGTATTGTGTGTTTTCTATTTATAATTTATTGTATGTATTATTTAGTTATAATGTAGTGGCATATTTTATGATGAGATTTTGTTTCATATTAATATTTATAATAATCATGCAAATTGTATATATTACTAATAGAAATATGTATTTCTACCACCACCTTCTAGAGGTGGTGTACATTTATGTACTACACAAATGCACTCCATCATTCCATGCCACCTTTACACATATGCACACATTCAATTCCCAAAATGCACATCCTAATCATTCACCTTCCCAGGATATGGAGGTGTGGAGGTTTACATTTGTATATCACCATCCACCACTATTGTAATATAAGCATATAACATCACATAGATAACAACCACAAATCAAACAAGTCAAAGATGACCCTCAAAAGCATAGCATCAAAATCATTGGTGATGGTAGTATTGAAGTGAAGGACACCATGACATCGATATGAGGATTCAAATTTAGTTTTTATATTACCAAAGATTTTGGTGTGGCTAATGCTTATAAAGCATGTATCTAGCTTTTATATTACCAAAGATTTTGATGTGGCTAATGCTTATAAACCATCTATCTAGCTTGTTATGTACTTCAGAACACACATCCATAAAAAAATCAAAAAATCCAACATATGGTTATCCCAGTCTAACAACGGTACAATCAAACCTCCATATCTTTGCAATCAGAATGCACATCATCTCACTATACATATTCTACATGAGCATAAAAATCAAACCTCCATCATCTCACTATACTCAAAATGTACATCATCTCACTATACAGATTCTACATAGGTATGCAATCAGAATGCACATCATCTCACTATACATCATGGACATAAAAATCAAACTTCCATATCTTTGCATAATGCACATCATCTCACTATACAGATTCTACATGGGCATAAAAATATGGAAGAAACTAGTTTTTATCTGTCATAACAGCTACATTTCTAGCTTGAACAGCGCTTCATCCTCCTTTTCTATCTGTCTTTACTGTCAGCAACTCCGGCTTAACGTAATCGTTTATAAAATTGATATCCGCCGTCTGTGGGAATCGAACCCACGACCACGTGGTTAAAAGCCACGCGCTCTACCAGCTGAGCTAAGACGGCTGTGTTGAAAAAAGGTAGATGGGTATTTTAAATTATCTTTCATATTCGAGTTCATATAATTTGAGTGTCATGGAAAATACCAAACAGAGAAAATAAAATAACCCTGTTTCCATAAAATGTTTTCACACCAGACGCCATATATTTATGGCACTCACCCTGTAGAACTTTTCTGAATCCAAGTTATGAAATATAATTGCATTGGAATTATTTGATCCGCATGGCACTCAGAGGTTTTGTTAGGCTGTTTAGGATATTCCGGAATATTTAAGGCTAACAATAATCAGCCTGCGCATTCAATGATGTTGTAGGGGTGGTATATACACAGTTAGATATATTTCGATGTATATATTAAGGCAATCCGACAGTGTATATATCACTTGCCACAGCATTTATTTAATGTCAATTATGAAGTTGGAAAAATCTTGATTTCCTAAATATATATAGAAAGCTTTAACGCCATTTAACTTAATATTTGGTTTTATTTGCATATAGGTGTTGGTCAATTTTGTTTTTTTGGTTTGAGATTTACAAACATGGTCATAGAGATTAAAGATATATTAATATAATATAAAATAATAACAGAGTGTCAATAAGGGAAAAATCGATAAGCATTGCTATAAAATTACAAAAAGTTTGTTTTTCAATTTATAAAATTTACATGTGGAACAATTTGTTACATGTTAGTATTAATAGTCTTTTGTTCAAGATCATCGTTAAAAAAATGTTCAAATTGGACAAAGCATCTAGAATGAATGTAAAATTCCAACACTAATTCATTCAAAGGTGCAACCCTATAAAAATTATTTATTACAAAAGAAAATAAGAGGATTGATTCCAAGAAGATTATTGGTAGAGTAACAAACATATTTTTATAAGAAGAATTATGGAAGTGGGATTGCTTCATAAGAAGGGGGCTTCTAAAGGGGGTCTAATGAAAGAAGAAGGTTGATTTTCAAAACATTTAGTTAGGATATTAGTAGAGGCACTAAGTGGTTGTTTTAGGCAAGGATTGTAACTTTTCAATATATGTCTTACTCCTAGACATCAAACATTTGTGGAAAACTAGATCTCCCTCATGTTTAACATAAAGAAGAAGAATGACAGGTCAGGGACAAATCTCCAAAAGCCACCTCCAAAGTAATAATTTTGGACAACCAACAACAATTATGGGCAGCAAACAATAATTCTCGGTGGCCAAAAGAAATCTACAATAATTCTGAGTTTTCAATGAAAGTATGACAATTATGCAAATATTTTAGCATGGTACTTATGCTCCAGTTTACCAGCAACAAAGTGATCTCACAAACCTTTGAAGGATAATAACATGCCACATCACTGCAAAAGAAGAAAAGACACCATACAGATCAACAAAAAATTATGAATAAAGATCATAATATAAACCTATGGTTTTTTTTTTCAAAATTCATGACATGCAGAGATCACTTTATTTTTCAAAACCAAGGGATGAGTAGAATCTACAGGTTTTATATCTCATATACACTCATCATCACCATATCACGCTTCACTCATATCATTCCCATATTATATGACCATTCTTGTTATATACATCATACACATTTTTCATTCTCGCATTTTCATTATTTAACCAAACATTTCATAAACTCCATTCTTTTCATATTTTCATTAACATCACTTTACATTTTCCCCTAAATCATTTCCATACCACTCTACCCAATCTTCCAAAGCCTTAAAACATCACTCGGGAGTATTGCACAGTCCAATATAACATTCTATAGAAAAACCTACATAAAATAAGTTTTCTACAGGATCAACTACAAGAATTCACAAAAAGATACACAAGGCTCTTTTTCTAAGCAAAATGATTCTTCACTTGTACAGTGAGCCTGGTCAAGGCCATATGAAAAACAAAAAATAAAATAACTTCCATCATCTACATGATACTATGTTTTATGTAGGATACTCTACCCACTCATAAGATTCCCCTCGGTAGCAAAAGCAATTTGCAAACAACATTAAAATGACAACAGAATCATCAAGGTCCATACAACATATATCAACAAAAATAAATCAAGCATAAGAACCCTCGGGTACTCTCAATCCACTCTCATATTATTCATTTTATAATTTGCAAAAGAAACACACAATGTTTTAAATGATCAACAAAAATTTCCACATGCACAAGATGACAAAACTAAGGTGGGCCTCATGTTGATCTAAAATATTGTTTTACAATCTTAAGGTCAACCTCAATACGATATGAATCCCCCTATGTTTTTATAGAGGTGGTACTCCTCTTGTTTTTATGAAATTATATAAATAAATCATGAGAGGGATGAGACTTATTGAAACCAAATATTCACATTCAGAGCAATACTTCAGATTGGGACTGGGTATCATCCAAAAACATTATATACAATATGTTACAGAATTTATAAACCAAACGAGTACGATAAACAAAAGGATGCCATTTCCATCACAACATTCATCAAGACAGTAAATAATATCCACATAAACAAGACAAGAAAAATGGACCGCATATGGAAGAGAACTTTAAATTATCATTTCATTAAATACCAAAAAGATTGTGATGAATACACATTTGAAATATCAAGCTTTTAATCAAAGTCTTTGAAAATACAGTAATGTAATATCCCAAAATAGTTCTCTCGGAGTCTCAAAAATAATACAAGTGTTTAAATACAAAATAAATGTCTTTATAGAAAAGATTTGCATTCACCCTTCAAAGGGGACTGGGATGGGGCTCTCGTGGACCATAAAATGAAAAGACTTGGAAGACAAGAGGAAAACAATCAAGGATCATCTTGGTTTTCATAGATAACTGAGAAATAGAAGGAAATATGACAAATGATTATGGAAAAAATAGACTTAAAAGGGAGGAACAAAGTTGTTGCTTGACTCACTGTGATGGAAAGTTTATGTAACCCTTTACTTGCTTGGAGGTGTTTCTTTTAAAGACACTTGTTGTGGATGAGATGGCATAACCACTACAATCGTTTCTTGATTTTTGGCTTGGTGATTTTGATTAATGCTTTCTTTAACCACTCCTCAATATAATCCCTCAAGGAAGCTACCATGATCTCATGCCTAGTTTTGATCTCAAATAATTCATTTTCAAATTATCTCATGTCCATGTCCGATTGGTACAACGTGTCATTCACTTCATAATTTCTATTAATATACTTGACTAACCACTTTTCAACTTCTTCTTTGGAAAACTCTATTGTTTTGGTAAATTCATTTTCCCAAGATACCTTTAATGCATCAAGTTGATATATTAACGTTTCCTTTGGTAAAAGTATTGTATCCATTAATATATTAGGGCCATCGAGTATTTTTGTAAAATCAACAAGTTCAATGAATAAATCACTTTTTTTTTAAACATCTAACTCACTTATCATTTCTCTCAAATTTTTTATTCTCCTCAACCAACATGCATTGATCTGTTTCATTCGAGTAATTGAAGGAAGTTTCCTTTCTTTTCGATGGGAATCGCTTAAGCTTGAAAATTTGGCCGAGAATGTACTCACAACCTCCTTGTAAAATTCTTCATCATTCTCTAAATCTTTCTACAGATATTCCTTGAAATTTGTAATTCTTGATGAAAAATTGGTAGTACTTTGAGCAATGTCCCAAATTTCTTGAATTAGTTCGATTATTTTTTGTATTGCATCTCCAACATACTTTCTTATGGATTACAACAAACTTGGCGAGCCTTTACATTTACTGTTTCTTTATGAAATGTTTTCTAACACAAATGTTGGTTGAATTGTATTCATGGTATCTATAAATAAAGGTCTTGGCATTAAAGTTGCTTCCAATTCTTATATTTTTAATTCAATTCTAAATTTTCCCTTTCCATAGTATCAATAGAATGATTCAAAGCCTCTCCAATTGCACCATGGAATTGTACAATTTTCGATGGTGCAACCCCATCAAAATCAATTGATGATTTCCACTTTTCTTATGACTTTTTGTTTCTTGTATTAAATTTTTCCAGTAACAACTTTCTAGATACTCGATTGTAGGCTGCATGGTGCAAGGTGAAAAAAATTTCCTCGAAGATTTCTCATTCCTGAATAATCAAGGCTTAAACAATTTCCTTGGTTTCCAATAATATTTATGTAGACCAACTGTGTTCTTCAGTGAGCTCATCAACATCCATTGCTCGTGGGATTTCTTGGGTTCCAGGTATGCTCAATCTCGTTGTTGGTGTATTTCTTTTCCTTTTAACAAAGGTATACACAATATAGTATTTTTCAAGATTTTTCCTTGGGGGGTTCTTATCACCACCATCATTTGAACCTTCGGTTGATGCTTTTCTCATTTCAATACCATTGGTCCTATATTTTGTTCTTGATGGAGTACTCTTCTGGGAATTATTTGGTGAGCGAGGGTTTTTGTCTGCTATTTTCTTCAATGTTGTCAGTAACCTTCATTGGTACTAATCAATTCTTCCATGTTATCCAAAACTTGATCTCTCACAATTTCAAGAATACCCAAATTATTGTTTCCCCCTTCTTGAAATTGTTCAATTTTAGTGAAATATGAAGAATAGACAATTAAATCCATATGTGCCATGAACTTGTTATCCAGGTCATAACCCTTAACAAATTCAACCTTCTTTAAGAAAAGTTGGTCAAGATGTTCTGCAAGATTGTCGAGGTGGGTTATGTGCTTTACAATGAATTCTCCAATATTCCATGTCAGGGTATAAACTTCTTTTTTCTCCTTTCATTGAAAAATGGGCCCAAGTTTTATACTTTCTACACATTTCCTTAGAAAAAGGTTTATCTGATACATAAAATGGAAGAAGAAAATGATTTTATTCACATCCGAACAACTTGATAGCAATAAATTCCTCAAAATTCTAAAAAATTCCTTTCCTAAAGAGAAAGGTGGTGGCTTCAAGAGATACCCTTGATGTACTAGGGCCAAAAATCAACTTTTTGAACTCTAAAATGAAATTATTATGAACCGAGTAAAAGTTATATTAAGTTTTGTGTCTATATAGGGTCGAATACCATGCATAAACTGGTTCGATATTGAAATCAACATTCATTTCCCTCGGTAAGTTGTTCAAATACATGACCATAAGAAATGCAAAGATGAGGTAAGAGGTCATATAGAATTTTTGAGTCTTTTTCAAATTACCCAGTTGAAAAGAAACTTCACTTGAAATAAGGTGGCCCCAGTCTATAATGGTTTTTTCATGCAAAGAAAAATGCAAGACATATATTATATTTCTTGGTACAGATGTAGTTGATTTCATACTAATAATATGATCAAACAACCATGCAAACTCTATGTATGGGTATTTTAGTGAAGTTAACTCAATCTTGTAAATACCATGGTTACGACATGGGCCGACCAAGTAATTACTTAGAAAATTTTCTCCTCCTCTGTTTTGTTTCAAGAATTCATTAGCCTCTTCATTCTTAAACTACAAAGTAGATGTAGGAAGTCATGGCATTCTACAAAATACTGAAGGAGATAAAGAAATGGGTTGATGTCCTTGAAGTTGAATTATTATTTTCTCAGAGTTAAACTTATTTGCACACCATTGAACAACTTATTTGAAATCTGTTACTTTTGGAACGCAACCCGCTAATGTTGTTCCTGAATTCAAAATTAGGTTCATCTTATTCTTGGCTAGAGAAAGAACCTTGCAGTAATTGTATTCCCTCGACCACTGAAACTCTTTATTCTCGTGGCCAAGTGTGTTTAGTGTGTCTCCACAATATAACTCATTTTTCTTACTTGACATTCTTTTTTATGTTTTGGCTTTGGCAATATGTGGCACTATTATCGATATTTACAGCTTGACATATTAGCTTTTACTTAATTTCACCACATATTGTGTTGATAGTTCAATCATTGTAAATCTTTCTTTAATGTTGCTGACTTGCATGGGGATATTTGTATTTATTGCAAGGTTTACGAGTGTTTCACGAATTTAATAACGGTATTATTCTTACAGAAGTGGCAGATGATGTGGAAGAGAAAATAAATGTGATGGGAAGTGGTGATGTGATGTCGTGGTGGATGAAAAGTGTTAAGTATGGGATTGTAATACAAGGGTTGGAAAATGAGAAGCGTAGAACATGGGATTGTGGACCTATGGACTTGTAGACTTGAGGATATGGAGAAAAGTAAGGAGGCCCACACCAAAACAATAAATGCAACTAAGTATGGGAGATGGTCGTTTTGAGGGTTGTGGAGGTAGGGGGTGCATTTTTAGAATACAGGAATGAGGGTTGGCGAGTATGTAGACCTAAGGACTCGAGAAAAATTTAACGGATGGTATGTGGCCCCACATCAACATTTCATGAAAAATGGTTAAGTGTTAGAATTTGAAAAAGGTGTGACTTGGAGAATGTGAAAGTAAGAGGTGCATTTTAGAGGACGCATGATTGCGGACTTCAGACCTGTAGACCTAAAGACGCGAGGGCCCGAGATTTGCTCTACCCCCACCCCACATTACTTGAATTTGGCTAAGTGTTGAGAAAAATTGACAAAGGAGAAAAAAAAACTAAGAAAAGAGAAAGAAAAAAAACCTAAGAAAAGAGAAAGAAAAAAAAGGAAAGAATATTATGGATAGTTAAATGAAAGAAAAAATTGATCACAAATGTGGATCAACACCTTGGTCTACATGTTAGGGGAGGTGGCACTTCATGACAAAAAGTGGCACTTCATGACAAAAAGTGGCACTTCATGACAAAAAGTGGCACTTCATGACAAAAAATGTGACTTCATGACAAAATGTGTGAGATGATTACAAGGAATGGCACAAGGATTAGTGATGGTGAAAGAAGTGTGTATAACACAAATGATTGTTAACATACATAATGACATGGGTGTCACATCGACTTGGAGCGATAAAAAATAAAAAATCAAGTTAATAGCTACCACCTCCCAATATTTTCGCTCCATGGCTAGACTCATAAACTCAACAACCATCTATGAGATCAACAAATACATACCACAAATAGTTTCTTCAAAAAAGAAAGGGTTCAGCAGGAAAAGTCTTCAACAAACAATAGTAGGAGAATTTGCAATAACATAGGTCATTCTTCCAACAAATTCAAAACCATACATAAAATTAGGCCTACACGAAAAGGTTGTTAGAAACCCTCAGTCTCTGTTGAAATGTGTTTCTCTTGATTGGCTTCAAAAATTAACTGCATATTTTTTTATGCTTTGGATCCCTTAGAAATTTCCCTTATAAACCTACATGTGCATTATGGAGAAATCATAAGCTTGTTGGTATTTCAAATTTATTCACTACAGTGAACCATAAGTTTACTCTATCTTTTTCCCATACACATGCACTACTCAAGATACAATCTTGCTAAGGTTATGATAGATTATTTTTCTCTCATAGGGCCCCACATTGGGTCGACCAACATCTTGCACTAAAATTTGATTTCATAAGGAATCATAAAGTTGAAACCTTTGACATAGTTCTAATCCTGCATCCTTCTTGTTCTTTTCTAAAGGTACTATAAAACTTGCTTGTTACCTCTATATGAAAAATTGCATGTTGGCTCAATTCTTCTACAAAATAACTCATCCTTGCAAGTATTCCACATAGAAGTGATCTCTCCTAAAGAGAAGGGTTTTCCGTAGGTCACCCTATCCCTGCACCTTATCTCCTACAAGAACTAATCAAGGTCCACATACCTAGTTACTTTCTAACCAAATTTTACTGCATCTTAGTTCTTTGGTAAACAATATTGTAGCCTTCCATACAACAAGTATGAGGATTATTTTTTCTTCACATGGTAAGAAACCCTAACCACAATGCTTTCAAGTCATTAAAGACAATTTGAGATAACAAAATTGGTTTAACCAGAATTGAAAAAATACAAAGTAACTCATCTTGTTGACCATCTCAACACACCCACACAGTTGCCTTGTTTTCCAAAGCTTCAAAAAGTGAAAAATGGAAGATAGGTTCAACATAAGAGAACCCACATAACCCCCAAAGTTTAATGACAACCCTAAAGTGGTTGAGATATTTCATATAATCTATTGGTGAGGATATTTTGATAGAATGATGGGATATGATGATGAGATTTATTTAGAATTTTTTATTAAATTTTCAAAATATCAGAGGTCAAGAATATGTAATTGTAGTTATAGGATTAGGGATATTGGTTGATGAATATTCTATAAGAAGAGTCTCCAACTTTCCTATGGGTTTTCCATGGGACAAGGAGGAGAGACAAGAGGCCACAAATGCAAAGAAATTTTTCTTCCAAAGAAATGAAATCCATAGGAAGACAAAAATGATATCAAAAGGGAAAGTCTACCCCAGCCTTGGCTTAAGGTGGCCTACCAAATTATCAAATACACCTCCTTTGAAGGGAGAATGAGTGTGGTATATGCATATCATTTTAAACTCCTCCATCAATTAAGACACCTCTCCCACCAACAACCTAAGAACAACCTCATCATACCCTATTTTCTACCTTGGTATTTGAAAGAAATGATCACTAGGAAAGGGGACGAAAATAGGACACAATAGAGAACCATGGTCTCATCAAGTTGATAGTATTAGTGATCTGTAAACTATTGTGGAATATTCCACTGGAACAATTTGTCACAAGAGATCTAATAAATAACTGAAATATTTACTATTAAGGTTATTTTTCCTTTAGATCTTAGACTCTTGATTACTAGTTTTTTGCTTATGCATGAAATCAATGAAATTTGGAAAATAGAGATAAAAAATAAATACGCACACCATCCAAAAACAAAAAAATATATATGACCTGGGAAACCCAATATGGGAGAAAACCTAGCTAGAAGGTGAGGTTGCTCTGCTCTATTTTCTCTGGTATAGAAATGATGCAAGTACAAAGAAAGAGGCACTATCTTTGGAGTTGTCTTTGACCTATGACCTGTATGGATGCTACAAAATCTCTCCTCTATTATGCTCATAGAATACCATTCTCAGATGTTTTTCTCAAATGTGTAACAAGATACAATGAAAAATAATGGAACCCCTTATCCTACTAGTGGTCTGGTATTTAGCATGTAATAGCCATCTAGGGGTAGGTTTTTGACTTCCTCAACCATCAATTGTGATAGGGTTTTGAACCTTCTAGAATATTCTTGAAATTACATATGCACGAGTAATGGGGGTTGGCGTGACATCCTCTCATACCATGGTGGTCAACATGATAGGGAAACTTGTGGGAGGCATAGATTTTTCATACGAACTCTGATTGACGCACGATCTGCACCGTTGGAAAGGTATAAGAGTGTAGAACACTATCAAGGAGGTGGGAACATGTTTCGAACACCAGAACCCCAAAACATTCCATTTAATGCCTCAAAATGGCTTCGAAAAGTTCTAGACCCCAATTTTCCAAATTGGGGCTTGCTACTAAAATGGCCCTGCAAGCTTAATCCTCCATTTTTTTCCACTATGAAAGGATCACGATAGATAAAAAATAATATAATGATCCAATATGGATCAATCAAAGGCCTTGGTAAATATGATAAATAGAGTCCCCTGGGTAGATTTTGTAGACATGGAAAAACATGCCTTTTTGGAGGCACAAGAGGCCTTGAAACAGAGGCTTGAAGAACAAGAAGAAGGAGGAGGAGGAGGAGGGGAAGGGGAAAGCAAAACAAAGAAAACCAGTAGGCTAGTATCCTCCAAATAGAAGAGAAATAATAAGAAGGTAAAGATAGAGATTTTATATAAAGAAGTATATGACACCTTGATAAAGATAAGAAAACCACCAACGATCCCCTTGAAGTTAAAAATCATAAAACCTATTCAACAAAGGAGGAGAAAGTCCTACAAGAATAAAAATGACTCAACATAAAGCACTCCCAAAATAATAATACCCCTATCTAGCTCAATCAAAATTGAAGACTCCTCTATCCCAACGGATACATAGGGACCAAGGAAAACACCTTAGGAAAAGGATAAATCGCCACAAAAGAAGAAGTCGCCACAAGCATAAAGGACATCGAGAAGTAGGACACCAACAAACAATCTTCTACATTATACTTTGTTGGAATTGGAGAAGGTCAAAACATAATCTCTATAACGAAAAAAATGTCGAGCAAATTTTTATTTGTATAGCATGTTCAAACCGACTTATCCTTCATGATAAGTTTAATATAAAAACAAATCTTTTTTTTTGTTTTTTTTAAGTAAAAAAGGATGGGACTTGTTATATTAGCATAAGCAAAATACAGTAAGCATTTGTGATGCCAGCTGTCCCGCCTAAACAGGAAACCAGGACAGTTGGGCATCCCTTGCCATGTGTTTCCCAGCTAACAAAATTCACAAAATTAACAGTGTGTCGTCCTGCCTGAAGGAAACCGGAACTATCAGACATGAATTTTAAACTGTATGCCATGCACTAGTTCTAAGAAAACTAAGAGCTAACTGGCCCGAAGCCTAAATCATAACAGAAAAAGCAAATTCTAATCACGAACATCATTTAACCTTTGAGCCTGGGCGCTTGTCCTCGTCCTTGTGCTGTCGCCACCCTGCTGGAAATGCATAAGCCTGCATGCACGTTGGGCATTGCTTCTTTGGAAGAGTTCTGGAGTGAGCCGCGAAGAGAAGGTCGAGTCTCTAGTCAATTTGTGTGAGGCGAAAGACCTGATCATCCAACAGACTCCTCAACTTGAAAATGAGAGTGAGGTACCCCGAGTCAACGAAGAGTGGCTGCTCCTGCCTGTGGCTATCGATTGACACCAGGGGAATGGTCTCTGCTGCATCATGAGGCGTGTGCGCCTATTGGTTGTGGGCTTGTAGCACTGCCTCCATGGGTGGTTCAGGAGGAATCTCCTCTTCTATATAGCAGGTGGTGTAAGGCTCCTCTAGGCTAGTGGCACTAGGGCCAGGCAGAATGCTCGCAGGCGGAGGCTTGTTGTCTGAACCAAACTCCGAAGGTGGGTTCTAGTTATCCGGCACTGTAAACAGAGTGTGCTTGGGGAAGCTCTCCAAGCCATCCTCTGGGATAAATTTTTCCACGTACGCCATTGGAGGCGTTCGTGGTGTCGTGTGCCTTCGGATGGCTGCCATTGCTATTGCCTTCTCGAATTGCTTTTTCCTCTAGCGTCGTGATTCGGCCATATACCAGGCAGCTCCCCTGCGCGACTTCCCTCTCGCTCTGGGCATGGTGGGGGTCCCGTAGATTACTAGGGTTCTTTCCAAATGGGTCGCTCTGCTCCAGAACTCTGACGAGGCCACAGAGTGTTGTTGTTGTTCCAATTGAGTGGAGGAAATTCTGCTACAATGTTGCTATTCCAGTGGAGCGAAGGCTGCAAAGAGCGACTGGCGCTTTGCTTTGTCGACTTGGATGATAAGGAGGAGGGCTAACATGACCGCCATGGCCATTAAAACCTGCTGGTGAGTGCGTTGATGGTTGGTACCATTCCCTTGCGCAAAGGGGCTCATCGCATGAATGCGGCTGCTCTGATCCATGGAGAGTTAAAGTCTGAAGGGATAGTGGCCAGTAGATGCATTAATATCGCGTCCCGGCCTGATCCCGCGTGGCTCCATCACGCAACGTGTCACCTCATCTGGGGGTTGAAGGTATCTAGTGGCTAAGGTTTGGCACAGAGTGAAGATTTATGAATCTACTGAGATGTGGGCTTCCCAGCAAAAGTGTTTGACTCCCATTTCAACTGCTTTGTTTGCTAGGCAATCTGCAACCTTGTTTGCATCCTGTTTCACGTGGGAGGGAATGATGCTGAGATGGGGTTGGAAGAGGCGGCTAAAGTCTTCGAGCAAACCAGAGAGTCTCCAGCTCGGTGAGATTTTTGCAGGGTTGCGTCCATGGAGAATCTTGGTGGTTAGCTTGATGATGACTTGTGAGTCCCCCTCTAGGATTATCCTGTGGTAGCCTTTATCCATGGTTGTTTGGAGACCCCGCAGTAGTCCTGTTAGCTCAGCTACATTACTGGTTGTGTCCCCTAGAAATCCCGCATCCAGACCAAGGATTTCGCCGCTGGAATTTCTTAGCACTGCCCCATATCCTGTTGTTCCCGGGTTGCCTTTGGAGGCTCCATCAAAATTTACTTTGATGAAATGTGCTGGAGGGGGAGTCCAGCTGGTTGGACTAGTTTGTTGATGTTTGTGATTCCTTGGTACCGGTTGATTGATTAGTATGGGCTGCCATTTTTGAAGAATGCATTGTTCCTCTGGGTTGCAGTGAAAATCTTCCTCTGTCCAAGACTTACTCCTAATTGTTTCCTTGATTAATGAGCTGATTTTCTCCCACGTGGCCTCTGGCAGGGATGGTTGGGAGTGGAATATTCTCTTATTTCGTTCCTTCCAAATTTGCCAGAGAATAAATCCTGGCAAAAGTTGCCAGATGAGATTTAGTAGAGGGTTGTTGTAGGTACTGCGGTCCCAATTCTCAATTGTGTCATTGATGCTGCTCCGATTTTGGTTGGATTTGCGCATTATTTGCGCTCCTTGGTCCCAGATATGTTGGTTGTAGTGACATCCATTAAAGAGGTGTTCTTTAGTTTCCTCCTGTTGATAGCAGAGAACACAGAGGGATGGTCCAATGAAGCCTCTTTTCCTTAGATTGTCCCATGTTAAGGCTCTATTGTGCACCACTAGCCACAAGAAGGTGGAAACCTTAGGCCAAAGAACGGGGTTCCAGACTTTGCTCCAAATGTGCTCCTTTTTTTGACCCTAGTGATTTCCTTGCAGAGAATAAGCTTCTTTGATTGTGAAGGTTCCAGTTGTGGAGTATCCCCACCTCGGGATGTCCGGTCCCTCTCGATTGGGTATTTTCCTGCGGTTAGCTTGAAATTGCCAGCTTTGTAGATTGAAATTTTCCGGGATTCCGAGCTCTTGATTCGAGATCTTCCATTGGTGCCACAGTTGCTGCTATGCTTGGGGTTTCTAAAGGTCCTTAACCCTTAGGGAGGTGTTCTGATGGAGAGCTCTTTTGAGATTGGATAGCTCCTCCATTTCGTCCAAGGGTTTGAGTTGCTGCCATGAGTCTTGCCAGAACATGGCACTTTCTCCATCTCTTATCTCCCAGAAGGCATGATTTTGTACCAGTGTGCGATTTTGCCTAGCGGTATTCCAGATGTTGGAACCATGTATTCGGTTGTTATGCCAGATTAGCTGGTTCTCCGGTGTGAGGGGGGCATATTTTGTTTCCACAATTGTGCCCAGGCGGTTGTTGGAGTTTTTAGCCATCTCCACCAGATTTTAGCTCCCATTACTTGATTGAGTTTCCCTGGATCCCGGAGTCCCAGTCCTCCTTGGCTTTTTGGCATGCATAGTCTGTCCCAGTTGACTAGAGCCCATTTCTTGTTGGGTTGGTGACCATGCCAGAGAAAGTTTCGCTGAAGGTTTCTGATGGCTCTGATAACTTGTTTGGGAGCAGCCAGAGCGGTGAAGAGATATGTGGGTAGGGCTTGCAGAACGGACTTGAGGAGTACCAGCCGAGAAGCAATATTGAGGGGTCTAAAGGTCCAATTGCTTAGCCTGTTGGAGATGGAAAGGAGAAGGCTGTCCCAGGAGATGGATCTGGTTGCCGCTCCTGTGAGGGGAACACTGAGATAGTTGGACGGAAGGGATCTCCTAGGTATCCCCAAAAGTCTGGAAATATGGAGTTGGACAGAAGCCGGGGTATTAAAAAAGTAGAGCTTGGATTTTTCCAAGTTGAGTGACATGCCTGAGGCTTCGGTGAAGTTGGATAGGATGGAGTTGAGCCTATTAGCTTCCCTGACCGTGGGGGAGTTCAGGAGGAGGTTGTCATCAACAAATTGGCTATGAGAGGGTGTTGGTTGAATATTGTGCAGAGGCAGACCTTTGAGGGAGCCTTCAGTGACTGATGCCTTAATGTATCGTCCCAGGCCTTCCGCCAAAAGTACAAACAGGAAGGAGGAGAGGGGGTCCCCCTGTCTGATGCCTCTGGATGGTGAGAAAGGTTTGGATGGTACACCATTTATCAGAATGGAGAAGAAGGCTGAGGAGGTGAGATTCATGACCCAGTTTACCCAACCCTGATCGAAACCAAAAGAGTCTAAGACAGCTCTAAGATATTGCTAGCTGGCTTGATCGAAAGCTTTCGAAAGATCGAGTTTGATTAGCATACCTGGAGTTCTTGAAGTCTTGAGGGAGTGGATGATCTCGTGAGCTAAGATGACGCTATCCATGATTTGTCTCCCTTCTACGTACCCTTCCTGTTCCTTGGAAATGACGAATGGCAGAATAGGTTTGAGTCGATTGGCTATTACCTTCGTTATAATTTTGTAGATGACATTGCACAGGGCTATGGGTCTGAACTGTTTAGGGTTTGTGACTCTTTCTTCTTTTAGAATGAGGGTGAGAAAGGTGGCATTGAGAGTTGGTAGGACCATGCCTGAAGCTCTTGATTCCTCTACCACTTCCCACACTTCTTTTCTGACCAGGTCCCAGCAGTGGTGGAAGAAATCTGTTGTAAATCCATCCAGGCTAGGGGCCTTTCTTGGAGGCATGGTTTTTACTGCTTGATCCACTTCTTCTTGGGTGATCGGCCGAGTTAAAGTTGCATTTTGCTCGGTAGTTACCAGTGAAGGTATATGTCCGGTGACTCTGCGTATGGTTTCCGTTCTGTCCTTCTTTGGTTCCATTAGAAGGTCTTGGTAGTACTTGAGCAGCTCAGCCTCGATTTTGGAGTGTTCCCTGATTGTGTTGCCCTGACTGTCCTCCAAGTGAGTGATCTTGTTGACGTGTCACCTGTGAATCATAGCTCTATGAAAAAAATTTGTGTTATTTTCCCCTTCCTTGAGCCGTTGCACTCTGGATTTTTTCTTCCATAGGATTTCCTCTTGCTTCCTTCTCTCTTCTAGTTGTTCCTGTAGCTGCTCCTCCTCCTTCATTAATTCTATGGTTCTGGATCCAGAAATGAATGTTTTTTGAATCTCCACCAGCCTGCTTTCTATGCTCCTTATGCTTTGAAGTATATTTCCAAAGCAATTTTTGTTCCATTGTTTCAGCATTTGCTTGAAGTTTTGAAGGCGCTGCTGGAATTTATACGTGCTGGAGCCATGGTCTATTTCCACCTGCACCCACCAGGATTTGGCTAGCTGCTGAAAATCCGGATGCGATAACCAGAATTTCTCGAAGTGAAAAGGCTTATACTTGGGTAGCTCTCCCATGTCTAGCTGAAGTGCCAGAGGCCAGTGGTCTGAACCTACTTTTGGTAGAATGAGGCTTTCCAGATAGGAGCCAGATTCCATTATTTCTTCAGTGACTAAGAAGCGATCCAGTCGGCATGCAATGTGTTGATTGCCTGATCTGCGATTAGACCAGGTGAAGGTACCATTGCTATTTTCTATATCTACTAATTTTAGATGATCAATGAGAGCTTTAAACTTACCACTGTCTTGCTCTAATTTTTTGGTGCCTCCTGTTTTCTCCTCCAGCGTCAAGATCATGTTGAATTCGCCTCCTAAGATCTAGTTTTGAGTTGTTGCTAGGGTCTTGATTAGTTCAAGCCGCTCCATGAATTTGTCTTTGTCCTGGTGATTGTGAGGCCCGTAGACATTGGTGATGGCACCTTCCTGATTCGAGTCGATGACCTCGAAGTGAGTCGTTATTGTGCCTATCGTTGAAAAGGGTTTGTTGATAGTGATGTTGGATGGGTTCCATAAGATAGCAAGGCCACCTAAGGCGCCTGTGAAATCTATTGTTATGGAATTGCATTCTCGCCATATACGCTGAAAGATGGTTTCAGCCTCTACTCCTCGGCATTTGGTTTCCTGTAACAATAGAATATCTGGCTTTTCTGTTGTGATGCAGTCTCGGAGGATCCTTTGCTTGGATCTACCATTAAGTCCTCTAATGTTCCAGGTGATTATCTTCATCATTAAGAGGGTGGTGTTGTGTGGAGGTATCCCTTCGAAAGCTTGTGAATCTGACCTGAATTTATCAAGAGGTTGTCCGCTTTCTTGATCAGTTGGTGCGTGGTTTTTCATCCTCTTCGTTTGTTTTCTCGAATGACTCTCTTCGAGCCAGAGCTCGAGTCTGTTGCTATACCCAGACGTGCTATGGATCCTACTGAGGAATTGATAAATACCTTATGTACCTTGCGCAATTGTTCTTCAGGGAGGGTTTGCAGGTCCTTTTGATTTAGGGCTTCCTCGAGCTTTTCTAGATCTATTCCTAATAGATCTCTGTCGTCCAGCAGCATTGGGGTGTCCCCATCCCTGTCTCCTATTTCTTTTGTGTAGGTTTCACATGCTTGGGGAGAGGGGTTAGGATTTGGGCCATTTTTTTGCGGCTGTTGAGAGTCCTTGTGTGGGTCCTAAATTTCCTCATCTTCTGGCAACTGATCCAAAATCTCATAAGAGTTTTTGGTTGCAATTTTTTGTCTGGAGTTCGGGATCTGCTTCCTTGGTGGGTTTCTCTTTTTTGATGCGACCGTGGTGAAGCCATCCTTCTATGTGGTGTCGTTTGCTCTGGTGGCTTGTTTAATAAGAGGGCAATCTCGATATAGGTGGCCGTGCTCATGGCATCTCCTGCATCTAAATGGAATGTGCTCGTAGTCCAGAGTTTGTTGCCAGTCCTCATCCTGGTATTCAAGGGTCACCACTCCAGGGAGTGCCTTGGAGATGTTCATGTAAACACAGATCCTGGCATATGAGGTATATTTTCGCTGTCTTGTGGCTTCCGAAGCTTTGGCATATTTCCCTAGAGTATTCCCTATGCCCATTAGAATCTCTTCCAGCCAAAACTCTTGCGGCAAGGAGTATAGGCGGATCCATATAGGGGCCATGGTGAAATCTTCTTTGTCCGGGCTAAATCTTTCAGTCCAGAAGTGTAGGAACAGCCATGCCGAGTTGTAGAAGTACGGCCCATTTTCAAATATCCTGTCCTTGTCCTCTAGATTGTATAAAATGATTGTAAAGAAGCCTTTGGAGCTGAGTTGGACCTCATAATCCCCTTTGGGATTCCACCAGTGCTTGATCCATTTGTTGAGGTCCCTCTTTGTTGGCCAGAGTCCCAGAAATTTGCCAATAAGGGCATGCTCTCTCATGAATTGTGTGTGCTCTCCAACCCTAGTTGAGCTGATGAGGTATCTCGACGGTTTCTCCATTTGTGGAATGCATTTGCCTGGCTCCCATCCCTGGGGTGGCTTTGGTTGGGAGGTTCTGGCTTCTGTCTCCATTTCCTTTTTGAGGCCTTGTTCCCTGGCCAAGAGCTGCTCGCGTACCTGCAGTGGCGGCTCGAAAGTGGGTCTCTTTGCTCTGGTACCTGATCTATCATTGGTCGCAACATTGCGGTATGAGGGGGGTTTCCCCCCTCTTCTTCGCCCATTCCAATGTATCAGTGGGGGCCGAATAGTCGCGATCGTTGCTGGTGAGTCTCCGCGCAGGGGTTCTCTGTCTAATCAATATAAAAACAAATCTTAATCTTGTATATATGTTAATATAAAAAACAAATCTTGTGCATATGTTTCCTCTAGTAATTCATATTAGCGTTCACCATCCTTCTTATATAGATATGCTAGTTATATATTATTATTATCCATTCTTATATAGATGTGCTAGTTATATATTAATATTAATAAAAGAATATTATATATACTTTATATATTTAAATATTCATTAATTATAAATTGCATAAAAATATTAAATAGAACTTTTATATATAAACAATAATAATTTTGAAAAATTATTAAATAAAACTTGTATACATAAACCATGATATTTTAGAAAAATATTTAAGAATTATAAAGTGAGAAATTTATTAACAATGATTTTTTAGAAAAATATTTCAAAATTATAAAGTGAGAAATTTATTTTAGTGGGTGGATATGATCAACTCATATACATAATTATTATTTTATATCATTAAAATTTTAATATACATTATTGTTGTGGTGAAGATTAGTTGGACCATTAAACTCTACTTTATCAAACTTTCACGTGAAAATGGATTAAAAAATAAATAAACTGTAGTTTAATTTTAAATTTACCATAATTAATTTAACTCTGATTCATATTCTATCTTAAATTGTCATGATTTTATTTGAAAAACTTTGAAACATAAGTTTTTGTAAAAAGTAGTATTAAATATAATTTTTTCTTTTTAATGATTTATTTGACAATCCTTTAAACACGCGTCTTATAAAGGTAATTTAAATATAATTTACAGTCATTTTAAAATGATGTATAGGAAGGTCATTGATAATAATTTAATTTCTTTTCATAAAACAATTGTGATTATTCATTGTGACATTTTAAAAGTGATTATTCATTATTCATTATGACATTTTAAAATTATAATTTATTTATTTATTTGTAGTGTATACTTTTTAAGTGTGTAATTTATTATATATATTATTTTTTTTTAATATAATGATATATTTATTTTATTTGAGTATGTAGGTTTTTATCATTATACATTATAATTTACAGAAAAATTAAGGTATTAACCTATTTTATTTTATGATAAGATTTTATTTAATATTAATATTAATATTTATATTTATATTGAAGATTTGAATTTGTATATTACATATAAAAATATATATTTTTATTAACCATTTTTTAAAGGTGAAAGTGTACATTTATATATGTAAATGTATATCATTTCATATTGTTTTTACACATGTATATTTTTACTTTCTAAATGTACAGCTTAATCACATATGCATACATTTGCCTTCTAAATGTACATCTTAGTCTTTTATCTAAGTGGGCTTAATGGTTAAGAACATGTGTTTCTTCCTTCGAGGTCATAGGTACAAAACTAGAGGGGAGTAGGGTATGTATACCTCCATATACTTTAGTAGTCAAATCATTGCATGAAGGGGGTCCCTTGTCCCACAAACAAGAGGGCCTCATACACGAATTTAGTGTCTAGCTTGGCCATGACCTTAAAAATTAGATTATATTTTAATACAACCTAAGTGGGCCTAATGGTTAAGAACATGTGTTTCCTCCTTCGAGGTCATAGGTTCAAAACCAGAGGGGGATAGGGTATGTATACCTTCGTAGACTTTAGCAATCAAATTGTTGCATGGAGGGGGTCCCTTGTCCCACAAACAAGTGGGTCTCATACACTAATTTGGTGTTTGGCTTGGCCATGATCTTAAAAATTAGATTATCTTTTGATACAACTTGAGTGGGCCTAATGGTTAAGAACATGTGTTTCCTCCATCAAGGTTGTTGGCTAGAATGAGCTGACACGGGTTCTAACTACATGATTACCAACTTCCCTTTGACCATCATCCCTTTTGGATACTAGAAGGAAACACGACGCACAAAATGCATTGCACAATCTCACCCGAGATGGCTTCAATGGGTGGTTGCAGGACTCAGTTTTCTGCAACCATGGGATGGGATGTGCTTCTCTCTCAGGAGCATGAGATCTACTCAATTGCTAGCCCTCGAATACCTATTCAATATGCTAACCCTAGAGGGATCTTAGTTCTGACCAGTGACACAACTATTCCAACAAAATTTCATTAACCATTATAACAACATATACCAAATGACATATATTCATTTACTGCAACATAAGATTCAGATCTGAATACTAACTATGACATTCATCCATTTAGTGATGTTCTACAGAGTTCATTAGTTATCCTTAGTGTGCAGTATTATTTCTTTTATCATTCTAACATGTTCATCATAAAACTCATTAAAGCAAATATAATCACAACTACTGCAAACATTCACACATAACCTAGATATACCGCGACTCACCCTCTCTTGGGGTTACGTCCACAAAGATGAGTCGATTCAACTCTTTATTAATATTCATGCAAAATCCAGTGTCGCACATTGGACAATTCTTCCTCCATTACAATCGATCTCCACCGATCGCAATAATCTTCACAAAACTTAGACTACCAACCAACCTACAACCAAACTAACTCTTTTCACAGTGACCCTAATACATTCTACTTATACCAACAAATGGGACAAAGCCCTTACAAAAAACCTAACCCTAAGAGGATTAAGTTTGTCCACTTTCCAACTGCTCTGCAACAGTCTGTCCACTTTGTAACTGTTTTTCCTCGACGTTGGTTTTCCTCTGTTTCTGGCGTTGTTTTTCCTTTGTTTCGAGCATGCTCCCCATTTTCTGGTGTTTCCTTGATTCCTTCAAAACTTCATTGATTTTCTCCCAAAATTCGCTTGTGCCAACAAAGGTCATAGATTCAAAACCCGAGGGGGGTAGAATTGGAATAATAATGTCAAAATGCTAAAATTAAAATTTTGTTAGATTAGTAGGATACGTATAACTAGAGATCCATTTTGATCATATTTCTAAGGAGTTAGTTAACAGCTCTCAGAGCTTATAAATGTAATCCTTTCTGATTAATGAATGTGTTGAGTTGAATTGTGAGTTCTATCTCACTTTCTATTTTGGTATCAGAGCTTAGTGAGTCGAGAGATCCCTCCTCTGCTTGATTTATGGTGGAGCTGCGCATAGAGCTGAGTGAATTTGTGTTTAATCACCTTGAGCTGGTGTACTCACTTATTTCACATTATTTATATTCTGTTGTCCTGTGTAATCGTGGTCCAGGTTGTTGCGCAAATTCGCGAGTTGAGATTGTTGCTACCTATCGTTGTCCATCAGTGTTATATAAGCTGTAACATTTGCCTGGAGGAGCTGCGCACCATCTGTGGGTCCATGTTGTGCGTGTTGTTGGCGATATATACAACTGCGTACTGTGTTTGCTGGTGGTGCTACCTGCGTAGGTGCTACTTGCCATAACCAAATTTTTTGGTGTATTCGCATTCGCTTGTGAGCTCGAGCTGGAGTTGCGTGCTGTGGATGAGTTCATGCAATATTCCTCTCCCTCTGCGTAGAGTTGCGTGTGATCTATGGGCTTGTGCATAGCTATGGAAGGAGATTATCCGCTGCGTGATAGATTTGTTTGGCGCATGGAGTAGTGAAGACAATCGTTTGGCAAATAGAGGAGGATCCACCGTGTGGAAACCCATTGCAGAGTTGAGTTGCCTGTGTGAAGACACCATAGTGTCTGTGTGGAGGTATTGTTTTTTTTGAGTTGGTTAAAGAATTTTTGATTGCTGAAATGTCAACTTCATTCCCAGAAAATTATCTGAATGAAGCATCCAAGCTGGATGGCGATAATTACATTGATTGGAAATTTAAGATATTGACGATTTTTGAAGCATGGAATATGTGGGCTATTGTAAAAGGAGATGAAGCCAAGCCCACAGGTGCTGCTGGAACAGATTGGGAGAAACAAGAAATGAAGGCTAAAGTGTTGTTGCAGATGTTTGTCAAGGAAACAGTTAGGTGTGGTAGAGAATCCATTTCTCCATTAAGGGGAAGAATTGGAATAATAATGTCAAAATGCTAAAATTAGAATTCTGTTAGATTAGTAGGATACGTATAACTAGAGATCCATTTTGATCCTATTTCTAAGGAGTTAGTTAACAACTCTCAAAGCTTATAAATGTAATCCTTTCTGATTAATGAATGTGTTGAGTTGAATTGTGAGTTCTATCCCACTTTCTATTTGGTAGGGTATGTATACCTCCATAGACTTTAGGAGTCAAATCGTTGCATGGAGGGGGTCCCTTGTCCCACAAACAAGGGGGTCTCAAACACTAATTTGGTGTTTGACTTGGCTATGACCTTAAAAATTAGATTATCTTTTAATACAACATGAGTGGGCCTAATGGTTAAGAAAATGTGTTTCCTCCTTCGAGGTCACAGGGTCAAAAACAGAGGGGGGTAGGGTATGTATACCTCTGTAGACTTTAGCATTCAAACCGTTGCACGGAGGGGGTCCCTTGTCCCGCAAAAAAGGAAGTTTCATACACTAATTTGGTGTTGTCCCACAAACAAGGGGGTTTCATACACTAATTTGGTGTTTGGCTTGGTCGTGACCTTAAAAGTAGATTATTATTATTATTATTATAAAACAAAAAATCTGAACATACGATGTGCCATTGTTGTGATATAAACATATAACATCATATCGATAACAACCACAAATCAAACAAGCCAAAAATGACCCTCAAAGGCATGGCATCAAAATCATTGGTAATGTTAGTATCTAAGTGAAGGAAAACACTATGACATCAATCCGAAAATTCACACTCAAATTTAGTTTTTATATTACCGAAGATTTTGGTGTAGCTAAAAGGATTATTAAAATAGATCAAAATTCCAACATATGAATATCCCACTATAACAACGGTGCAATCAAACCTGCAAACCTTTGCAATCAGAATGCACAATGAACGAGGTAAACCTTCCTTAATGACTTCTATTCATTCAAACCAATCTTTACTTACACCAATGAACACATTTTTATTATAAGATCTAAGGATTTGACACCTCCATTCCTTCTTCTATATTGCATCATTCCTACATCCATTGTTAATGGAACAAAATGCATAATAACTTCAAATCTAAAACTCATCTTATCACTCAAACCTCTCTATTCTGGCTGACATAATATCTCAGACTTTCCCATTTATCTCTCACACCATCAATCTCAGACTTTCCCATTTATCTCTCACACCATCATTCTCATCATTAAGGGCATTGTCTTATTCATCCTACATGCATTTTATCTATCTACACACAATATTCTCATCTACATACAAAATATTCACAATCTCATAATTCAGACACCAGCTTTCTATCATCTCAGTGTACAGATTCTACACGGTCATAAAAATATGGGAGAAAATATTTTTTTAATGTTATAACAACTACATTTAGATTTACATTCCTCGCTTGAAAAGGAACTTCATCATCCACTCCGGTCGGACATATTAGTTAATAAAATTCGGCTTCGCCGTCTGTGGGAATCGAACCCACGACCACGTGGTTAAAAGCCACGCGCTCTACCAGCTGAGCTAAGACGGCTATGTGAGATTAAGCAAGTGGGATGTTACAGATTATTTTGCAGACTTGAGTACATATTAGTTGAGTGATATGAAAAATATGAAAAATATCAAACAGAGAATATTTTATCTAATTGTTTTACGTTTTGTATTTTTTTTTTTCGGAATTTCACGATTTATACTAAATCACAATTTCCGTTATTCAAATTACATTTCTAAAGATAAAACTGGTTTCAGCAAATCATATATACCACTAATAACTTCTGACGCCAAGCTATGAAATATAATTGCATTGAAATTATTTGATCTGCATAGCACTTACAGGTTTCGTTAGTCTGTTTAGGATACCCCGAATATTTAACTCCAATTTAGAAGTTGGAAAGACCTTGATTTCCAAAATATGTGGGAAGCCTTATGTTTGATTTGATTTTTTTTTATTTTTTTTTTTCGGGTATGGTATCCACAAGCACGTTTATAGAGATTATTAGATATATTAATATAATATAAAAAAGAAAAGAGTGCCAATTAAGGAGAAAAATCATTAACATAGTGAAAATTACATTTAATTTATAAAATTGCATGTTGAAAAGGCGCTCCCCCTCCTCAGGATTTTCTAATTCTTTTGGTTAGATTGTTGCAGTTGCAGGGGTAGTAGTGGGTTCTGTATCAATTATCTGTCTCAAGTCTCAGCTACCAATGACTATTTCGAGCGACATTCATCGATGTTGTACCAAGGGATTTTGTGGAAGTCACACCACTTCCCAGTTTCCTTATTTGTCTTTATGTTTCTTTTCTTTTCCTATGGCTTGGACTGATTGTCTTGAGGTTGACTATTTAGTGAGTTAGGGATACATTTACCGTACTTTGGCTATTGCATATTTGCAAACCCAAATTCCTGCTTGTTCTGTTGCTTAAATTTGTGCTCGATTTTGACAACATATCTTCAAGTGACTCCCAGTGATGAAAACTCCATTTCAGTTTGGATGTACTTGTGTAGAGCCCCGTGATATTTCATAACCAAACCCTGCTCAGAGTCTTTGATACCCAGCATGGTGCACAAGGTATGGAAGGTATTTGTGAACTCCGAGACTGTTTGGTCCCGCTTTTGATGTAGCATGATCCATCTCATGTACTAGTCATCATAGTTTCCCACGGGGTAATATTTCTCCTTGACTGCATCCATAAAAAATCCCAAGTGGACTCGACCCAAAATATTCCAGACTCCTTTATGGAATTTTTCTCCGAGTAAGTTTCTCACCAATGTTTGACATGGGGGAGAGCTTTAAGGAGCACAAAGGTGATTCTTTCTCTGTCAAAAAAATTGTGAACAAAGAAATAACCTTCTAGCAAATTTAACCATTTTTCCAAAGCATCTGCATCGATATGACCTTCAAATACGAGAATATCAAAATTAGCTTGTACCTTGAATAGGATAGCATCTCCAAAGAGATTTCTTGATGAAGGCATGTCTGTTATTGTCGGCAATCATTGAAGGATTTGGGAAAAATTGTCCAACATCTCATTCCTATGTTGCACGAGGGCTTTCACGAGAAACAAATTAATGGGATCTTCTACTCACTTGTTCCTCTTCTCTTCCTCCATGGGAGGCCACTTGGGATGGAGAGAGTGGTTTTCCTCAAGAGAGACTAGCTCGAGACCCAACTCTCTATACCTTGACCTCATCGGGGAAATGCACTAAGAAACGACAAGGAGTAGTCTTTTCTGATACCATTGATCCGGATTATTTTTTAGAACAAAATGAAGGCAGATATATAACAATGAAATATACAGATATATTGTGATATACATAGAAATATTGCAATAAACACAAATATACAGTAATGCACAATTTTTATTACTGAGAGAATGTACAGAAACTGTAAAATTACAGAGTGAATAACTCATTATAATGGTGGCATCTTATCTCCGAGAAGAGATGTGATGGCTACAATCATTTGCAAGAAGATGATGATGATGTTTACAATGAGGCTCTAGAGGCCTTGTTAACATAAAGAAAATCCAAAACCCTAACCCCGGAAGATGAAACGCCAAAAGGTTTGCAGGCCCCGATGGGGGTAGTTGGTATGTCAACTTATTAAGGGTGTAACGTTTGCATACAATATCCATTTAGGGAATTCTATACCTCATCGAAAAGGTATACTTGAGGATTACATATTTTTTTCAGCCCTAAATATTCATTCAACTATCGTTTAGGCACTATCGTTCCCAAAAAATGTCACTTAGAGCCTCAAAACGGCCCCAGAAGTTCAGGACCCAAAAAATTGTACAAAAAATACCAAGGTGGAAACCCATGTTTTGAGCTAGTGGAATAGGTGGGTGGCCACCGATTTCCACCTGGATTACTTTACTTGGATGGGTTCCCTTAAGGCCCACTCAAAGATATTCAAAATCACCCTTGCGTGAAGTCCTCGTTCTTCTGTCCAGGATGATATTTTCCTTTAACTCGTCCAAGTACTCAGGAGAAAACTCATCCAATGAAGGTAATGAAACACTCTCCCTCCGATCCATGATCATTGGAGGGTCATAAATTTTTAGTTTCTCTTCATTTACAACTAATCATATCTGCATGTACAATGGTAGATCAAGGTGAAAGGCATTTGTGCCAATTTTCTCCAAGATGGTGAATGGTCCATATATGAAGGCTTGGTTGTATGCGTGTTGCACATACTATACTCGGTCATACCACCACTCAGGATATCTGTTGTAGAAACCTCAAGGAAAGTGAACCACTGCTCTATTAACTACCTCTGTCTGGTTGTCAGTCTATGGATGGAAATAATTGCTCCTCTTCAACTTGGTGTCCATCATTCTCCACAAACAATTTCCAAGGAATCGAGCATCTTGATTAGAGATAATGGATGTGGGAAGTCCAAAGTGGACCCATACATGCTAAAAGAAAAGGTGATCAATCCATTCAGTAGTGATGTTGTTTTTACATAGCATCAAGACACATGTCTTGCTAAGCCTAGCCACTACTACATACAAGTAGTCATGACCCATTTTTGACATAGGAAACCCCCCTACAAAATCCAAGGAGATACTCTTCCAAGGAGGAGAAGGAACAGGGAGTGGTGTGTACAACCCCAATTTTCTATTAGTGGGCTTAAAAAAACACAACACACACCCCTTTACAATCATGGTTACAATTACTTCCATTTGAGGCAAACATAACCTCAACAAATGTACTAAAATACTCTCTACCCAAAAATGCCCAAATACAAGAGAAGTGTAAGCTTCTCCAATTACATGCACTTTCATAATGGTAGAATACAAAGTCTACCCAAGTGGTAGAATAGTTTGTCCTACAACCAAAATATTTTCACCTGCAAGCCAATGATTAGCCTCTCAAATACATATTTGAAGACTTCGTCAAAAGCATATTTTTCAACATGGCTAACATGAGCATTCCCATGGCATATGCACTGGTACTCGTTGCAACCTTGAATGGATATTGAAGGTCTGGTAGAGATATAATTTGTGTGGGGTTGATATTTTCTCCCAAAGTGTCGAAGGCCCTTTTCTGTCTACCTCCCCACTGAAAGACATGTCTCATCTCAAGCATTTCATTTTTATGTAAAGGATTAAGAACATCGAGAGCATTAGAATTATCGGGCTCTTTGATTTTTACAATCATAAGAACAAGTTTCTTACAAGTATGTATAACTCTCTTCATTTGACCTGAACTAATAAGTGATGGGTTAACCTTCATGCTATGACCTCTAACAATATACTACACTCCATATTTCGTGAGATGGTACTTGTTCTCTTTTCAGAACAAGATAGTTTTTCAGTCATAAAGATAAGGACTCCCTATTACAATACCACATATATATATAGGAACCACATCCAAATCAACTTCATCTACCAACTTAGAAGCAATAACAAACTTCATTCTACACTGATTTGTAACCTGAATTTTTGAATTATTATGTACCCAACCAAGAGGGTAAGGTTTCTGTTGAGGTGTTGTGGTTAATCCCAATTTCTTTACAATCTCTTTAGGTATCAAGTTAACTTGTGAGCTAGGATCAAACAAAGTTTCCACTTTTGTGTGTTTTGTCACTACTCTTATGTGGAATAATTCACTTCTTCTTTTATCATTTTCAAGAGATGGAATTTCAGAGCTTGAACTAGCATGAAATGAAACTTTACCTTATAATCCAACGATTGTGATATTTTCCTCATCCCCTGAGTTAGAACCTAGGTCTTTTTGCATGATAGCAATTGTTTTCTACTTCCTTTGGCCACCAAATCACTTTTGTATTAACTCTGAATGCATCTTCCAACAATGCTCATCATCGTGCCCATCTTTCTGGCAATGAATGCAATATGATTTTTCTCCCTCTTTCTTTGTTGTAGCTATCCTCTTATCCTTTCCTTTTCATTTCCTTTTGAAATGGTCTTTTCCATGCTTGTGAGCTTCTTGTACATTATTTCCCCTTCTTTCAAGGTGATTAGCTTGCACACACACCTCATCTAAGTTTGTGGGATTAAACAATAATAATGTATGGTGAATGTAACTGTGAAGTGCACCAATATACTTCATCAAAGTTTCATGATAATCTAAAGGAACATTCAATGCAGATGCTTGTTTCCTAAAATCCTATATGAAACTTTGAATACTCTGACCTTTACCCTATCTTAGATTTTTCCATTCCATGATGGCTTTATGAGCATAACCCAATGGATAGAATTTTTTTTTCGATGCAGAAGTAAATTCAGACCATGAAGAAAGGATTTTACCATTATTCTTACTACCTTTTTGAAGTTTTCTCTCCCACCATACAAGGGTTGTGCCTTCCATTCGAATAGAATCCAACTAGATATTCACCTCTTCCTCTTTGATCTATTGTACACGTCAGTAAACTTTGATATACCTGATCTAATTATTAATTTTATCTACATTAGGTTCTCCATTAAACATGGGAAAATTAAATTCCACATCTAGTTTCAACAATGGCTTTTTAGAAGTACTTGGATGAAAACTAGAATGATGAGAATGAGAGGAGGAGGAAGAAGAGATTGAACTTGAAGATGGTGATGGAGGATTAGGAGGATCTCTTCCAATTCCATGGTTCACTGAATCATTATCCTCTTCTTTAGCTTTCTTCTTCTTCCCCTTTTTTTCCACTCTCTCTTCATAATATGCATACAATTTTTCTACCATGTGTGACATCCGGTAGAAGATCTTTTGAAAATTATGCTCATGTTCGACACATCTCTCTTCATTCTCCATTTTCCTTATTCAAGTTGCACGTCCAATCTCTGGGTGGAAAGTCTTAAGTTTTCCTTTACCTGCTTTGAGCATGGCCTTGGTAAGCATTCACACTCGTAATTCAAGTCAAAGAAGACTGCTCTGATACCAACATGATCTGAGATCTTTTCATCGATGACATTTACATGAATTGAATTAAGAACATAAATAAAAGCTTATGTGCAACATGGTTGAAGAAGACATGATCATGGAGAAAAGATGAGAACAAGAACAAGAACAAAAGACATGATAATGAAGTTCATCCCAAGAATGGACTACGTCTCTGGGCCTACTTCGAAGTGGAGAGGATTTTATATTATATCAACAATAAATTGGCATAAATACATGGATATACCTCAAGTTGAAAATGAACCATAGATCTGTTAGTTGGATGCAAAATCTGACTGCACCAGTGGATTCATGGCGAGAAATCGTGTAGAAATGACTATCAAATCATGAAATTTTGACATTGCTCATCCCAGGCCCCTCTTGGGACCTTCAACTCGAAAATCATGCCACTACGGCGTGCAATAATGATTGAAATTTCATTGAAAATCATGCTCGTACTCTGTTGGGTGTGGACCTCCCCAAATTGAAATTAATTTGGGTTTAAAATAAAATTCTCGGATGGATTTTCCAACTGGGTTGTTATCCCACTTGGTTGGCGATCGATTAATTAAAGTGTATGGTTGGGGGAGGTCCGGAGGTCAAACCTCGTGGACCTCCCCATTTTAATGTTTGTTACAACAAAGTATTAATATAGTTTTATAACTATATTGAAATAGCCCGACCATAATTTAAACCATCGAACATTCCCGTACCAAAATATTCAACCGCCATTTTGTTTGTAACCCATTTGGGTGTAGTCCAACTCTCGCCGGTAATATGAGTTAAAATTTGGGCGCCAAACTCTGATGCGACAGTTGCACGAATAGGCCCGCAATTAATGTTTCTTTATTTTATGGTGTAACTGTTGGGATATGGACTGTCGAAATGTGGGTCGACGACCGACTCGATGACCATTTATATATATTTTTGTTATTCTGGTCTTGGGCGCTCATTGGGCATTTTAGGGATAACATGTGGCACCCAGTGATTGGGCCACGTGGAACCCTACCATTCGTTGAAACTACCTAGTAAATTGTCGACGTAAGAATCCATGTGTCTTTCTATAAGGAGACCACGTGGTGGCCTCTAGGTGATGCCATGTGATGTCACCTAAGGGTGCCACATGTCACTCACCAATTAGCCCAAGTGGCTACTGAAAAAGAAAAATCAACATTCCATGTGCCATCCTGTCATGCTACCATGTGTCATGTTGATGTCAAAATGATGTCATGATGATGTTGCCTCTGCATAGTTGGTTGCTGACATCATATGTACAGATGTTGATGTGAGCAAACTGACTTTGACTAGGTTCACTACAACTTTGACTGGCCATATCTTCTTCGTTTGGACTTTGTTTGAGGTGTCATTTGCACTGTTGGAAATCACTCAATGAGCTCTTGGACTCGGTGCCATTTTTGCTAAGATTTGAGGACTTTGATTTTTTTCCCTTTTAGATCCTCCTAGATTAACAATGAAAATCAATTCAGAGATACTGATAAAACTGGACTTCTTGCAAGTTGTCATTGTTATGAACAAATTCAAGGTATGTGATTTGTTTCAATCTAATGATCATTACCTTTTTTGTGTCTATATTTAGAAACATCTTGGAGTTAGTATATAAATCTTTAAGAAATTTATTATGCTTATCAATTTGAGAGGGGTTCCTTACTAAAAGGACAATATCATCTCCATATAGAGGAATATCATCTCCATATAGAAGAAGGATGATGTCTAACTCTTCCAACTTTATTCTTAACAACTTGCTTCCCCATACAATTCATTAACCAATATCAATATAAATACCCAAAATAATAGGTTCCAAAAGAAAATATTGCTTTAACCCTATACTTCTAACTTAAATATTCTATTCCACATTAATATAACTATATGCATACATTAAGTTATAAAGATTGTATATTGTGGATAATGTTATACATGCTTCACCCATTTGAATGTCGATGTTTTACCATTATTATAAAATATCATATAAATTTATTTAATAGTTTTAAAATGAATATAAAGAATACTTTGATATGTTATATTGTATATATTTGGATAATGTTATACATGCTTCATCCATTTGAATGTTATATC